>JASDQU010508062.1:37114-54588 GCA_032191745.1 Picea mariana
TATATAGGGGCTTTAACTGCTTGGTTCTAGAATAAGAACCCCAGTCGTATACTGGGGGCCCTCTCAGGGGTCTTTACTGCTTGGTTATTCACCAAGAACCCCAGTCGTATACCGGGGGCCCTCGCAAGGGTCTTTTGCCATGGCACTGACTGTTTGGTCCCAGACCAAGTACCCCAGGAGTGCACTGGGGGCCCTAGATCTCGTCTAGGGTCTTAGCCATCCTCCGGGAGAGTGACTCTTGCAGCTGCTTATAAATTTAACATACATATGTAGATATCTGTGTGTATGTGTAACCCCATTGACAGCGGTTGCCACTAGTAGTGATGACTTTACCCAATGACAATAACATCATTAAGATTGAATATATCATTATCTCATATCGAACACATATTATATTATAAGTTTTTAAATAGGAACTTAAATTGTTGGGGTGCAAAAACATCCCAGTTCTGTGCTCCATACTCAAAACCATCTACTTGTTTAACAAAGTCCCTTTTTCAGATGAGGTGTTTTGTACGTGGCATAAGCAACTCGTTTTGACTCTTGAGGATCATCAACAACACTGTAAGTTTCTCAAATCAATTCCATGTTTCATTCCTCTGAAATTAGCAAAGGGCAATGCCGAAATCACAGAGGAGCTGAACAACTTGTTTAACAAACTGTATATGAAAAGAGGATGCCTCAATCTAATGCAGCTAGACAGATTATTAAATGCTATCAGGATGGTTTTGGTGTGTTAATCAATTAGGATATGGAAACAGAAAGGGGATCAACAAAAAAAGAAGCTATAGAAGCTGTGAAAAATATTTCCAGTACAAAGAAACAGAAAATTGCAAAGCATGTCCCTAGACTGCATGAAGTGCTTCAGTCTTGATAGCCCAATGTTAGAAATTAGGTTGAAGATACGATGTTGTACAGGACATATTTAAACGAGCAGCATGCCATACAAGATGTATTGGATGCTACCAGAATTAGACATATTTAGAGTTCAACGTAAGCTAATTTGGAAATGGGTGCTGGAGATTGCCCTGCTGCCTTCTAATACTGATATATATCAGAACAGTGACTTCAGATCCTTTTAGTAAGATAGTGCACTAAATGGGCCATGGTAACAGCTGAAGCTACAAAACAAGGCAAACCTCAACCTTTTCCCTAACTGAGATATATCATATGAAAGGCATCTAAGTTCTAACTATCATTCTTGATCTGTCTTGTTGCTAAAAGCAACCCATCTGTAGATATTTTAAGTTGATTGGGAAATTTCACTTCAAGAAACTTACCTTAAACATGGGACATTTACTAGCCCCTTGTCGCATAAGTTACAGTACAAACCATGCCTGCTACAAACATGTCACTTTCAGATATGCACCATTTAAAAGAACCATTTTTTTAGGAGAAACTAATTTCTCTACTGTACAAATAAGACAATCATATATTCTGCTGTGCAAAATACGCGGCAACTACCAAGGGCAAACGTATTATAATAAATTAGTACTAGGCATTTAGCGTGGAGATCCCTGAAAAAGTAAATCATGAAAACCAGGCCACCTACAGTAAAGAGACCCCTAGGGAACGCGGCAAATGAGAATTTTATTTCTATAATCTAGAATAGGATCAGGCAGCCAAAGGCATGGTAGAAGGAATAGATTCCAACCATATGCCCTTCTTTAGAAAGAAGCAAACGCAAACGAGAGGCCACTAGTTCAATCCCCTGCTTTGTCTATTTAGCCCAAGACAAGATAAGCACCCATATCAAAGAACGACGCATCCAAAACCCTGTGCCTCACTTACCTTAAGAAGGTGAAGCCTACCAAGGCTTCCGTACTTTGGAAACAAACAAAAACATGCAATTCCCTTTTAAATTACTAAAAATAACATCCTCCCAACGCTATGTATTCAAAATATTGAAAACCTAATGGATGATCGCAGGGCATATAAAAGGATAAATTAAACGAGGAAACTTAGGGAAACTGTGCTTAAACTAGTAAATTTTGTACGAAATTGTATATTAAAAAAAATTACAGTAATATGTCGGTTTGCACACTTCTGCCGAAAGCTAAATTAAAGAAAACAGAGGTCCAGATTCCGCTGCGGCATCCACATGCACAGCTACAAAAATTCTTCAGTAGTCAAATTTCCATTAAATTCATTCACAAGGCCTTGTTTTTGTTTGATTTGCAAGCTTCTCTGAAATTGAAGATTATAAATCATGTTAACTGGAACACAGTCTGCGTTAACTTATCCAATAAACATCTTTAAATAAAGAATGACGACATCGATACTTACAATTTTCCCGCTATACAACCTTCAGAAGACTTGCCGAGAAAGAACCTCAAGAATACGAAATCCGGAAGCAAGAAGCCTCCAAATTCAATGGCGACAGTGAGCCAAAACCGAAGCCGCGAAATTCTGAAGGAAGCTTCTGACAGTTACTTACATGCTAAGCCTCGGAGACGATAATTTAGCGGCAACAAAGGGTCTAGAAGATTAGAAATACACGATCACAGCCGTTAAGTATATAGCAGGGATCGAGAAAGCTTGGCATAGAACGCTTCCAATAGCGGAAACCTCCAAAAACAGAAAACTGCGAAGCGAAGCGATCAAATTGAGCACGTTACAGGCATTTTCTGCAATCTTTACCTTATCAGTCGAGCACTTTACGAGATCGACGGTTCATCGCCTCAGGGCTCCACGTGTTCCGTCAAAAGCCGTCAGATCCTGAATTCTTCGAAACCAAATTGGCCATCTAGCGTTCTTTCGAGATTAATAATGATAATCTTGAATTTCACCGCCGGAAAGATGGAAAGGTGCTACGGACAGATCTGGGCCGTCCGATCGCTGCGAGGGCTTTGCCTCGACAGATTCAAAGGGCTAATTGGACCGTCAGATTACGGTTCTCTTTCCTTTCTTACAGCAGAAATCCTGAATATATTATTAGTTGGATGTCATTTAATTAAATTTATATTTCAAAGCAGGGACGACTATAGTGTACTCGAAGGGATTGATTTCCAAGAAATTCCCAAATTCATTGGGTTTTGTAATCTTTTGACCAAACAAACAAACTCCCCACCTCTCAATTTATCTTTTATTATTATTTTATCTTATGATCAATCATAAAAAAAAAATGTGACTCATCCTCTTTAAAGGTAAGACAGAACAAAAATGCAAATATCATATTTCAAAATGTATTTGCGTCATAAAACATGCGTGATTGAAAATCGGACAAAATTTATATAATTATATTAAAAATATTGAAGCAACGGTTGGACAAGAGCTAGTATGCCTTCCTAACTGACTTCAGAATGAGCACGAGATCTAATAAACATTTTTTTTTYCCAACGTTATCGTTAGACTTTTGTATTTAGTAATTATATTCATCCTATTGTCGACTATAGTATGTTATCATTAGTTTTTTGTATTTAGTACTTAAATTCATCCTCTTGTCTAATCCGATTTAAGACTTATTTTGATACATTGACTTACTWATGTATATAGTTTTTTACTTCATGTGTAACTAATAAATTTAAAATATTTATCCATAAGATTTCATTGCATTGCCTCCTGTTCGCGGTCATCTTATGTATAAATATTGCTCCCTACATCCAAAGTGTTCTCTTCTCGTGATGTGTCAAAATATTATTTTGATGGCATTTAGGGAAATTGTAAAAGTTAATGGCCTCTTCATTTTATTATATAGTCCAACGAGAAACGGGTCCCATTGGTGTGAATGTATAACTGCAAAAAGCAAAATTGAAAGGACCAATAGACGTTGAAAGAAATGTTTCCTTGTTGTTCAGCTCTCCACATAATGAGACTCACTTGTGTGCCATACATTGGATGGCATACCTCCTTGGATTTGAAGATTATATGAGTTTGTACTATGTGCTACTTACATGATTCCAATTTGAACGTAGTGCTATAGGATTAGACACTTTATTGACTTCTATCCATAGTTAAAAAAAAAATTATGGGAACGAGGTGCCTCCAATTATCTCTCAAGTGTGGGTCCTCATCATAAGTATACTATGTTTTATATCCTTTTAAATCATTTGCGTATATATTATCTAAGGAGTTAAAATCATCGAGTATATATTATCTATGGAGTAATTTAAGGGAATAGTTACGGGATGTAAGTTGACTTGATGAGAGTGGGGTATTATTATGGTGATTATTTGGGTGTAGTTTTTAAAGAAGTTGTGAGTTTGTTTTTAAGTGTCGGTGTCCTTTTACAACGGTCATTGTAAAGTGGTAAAGTTGTGAATTAAATTGAATTCGTATTCATGCTTCTAAGTGAAAAATGGTATCATACTTTTTTACGAGTGGTAAATGCTTAACTATTAAAACTTTTTTAATTATTTTGTTAAAAATAATAATTTAATATATATATACAGTTTTATTATAAATATATATGATTGGTTCATGAAAGTTTGTAGTTTTTGTTGAATGCACTTTATATTACTACTTATTAAAAAGTTAAGAAACAAAAAAGTTAGAGAAGCAAATGGTTTTACATAGTTGTAAAAAATAGTAAACAAATTAAATTGATATTAAAGAGATTAAGAGTTACCTAAAAGTTAAAATGCATAAAGCATTTAGTGAAAGAAAGATTTGAAAGATACGGAAACAAATTAAATTGATATTAAAGAGATTAAGAGCTCCTTGAAAAGTTAAAATGCATAAAGTATTTAGAGAAACAAAGATTTGAAAGACACGAGTGAAAATAAATTTTAAAAAAAACATTAATTGTTGTATGAGACCCCCTTGTTTGTGGGACAAAGGATCCCCTCTACCTAACGATTTGACTAGTAAAGTCTATGGAGGTATATATACCCTACCCCCTATGGATTTGAACTTGTGACCTCTTAGGAAGAAACAAATGTTCTTAACCATTAGACCCACTATGCAAAAACTTAATAAAACAAAGATTTGAAAGACAAAAGTGTAAAGAAATTTTACAAAAAACATCTACACTACCCATATATGAAAATCTCATAATCAAATAAACAATAAACAATACAAATGAGATGCAAAAACTTAATAATGTATGCACATAGACAACATAAAATAATACAATTCAAAGATGCACAATGTACAATTAGAACCATAAACACTTACAAAGATTGTTAAATAAGCATTAATTATGTTGGAAATAATGGAAGATCAATAAATGGTTCAATGAAATGTAACTTTGTTAAAGTTTGAAAGAGATGTAGTAGTATATAGATGACCCAAAAGCAAAGTTTCAAAAAAGATATTATGGGGTGATATTATAATACATCACTTGTTTCTTTATCTTGAACATGTAATATCTATGCATACAGGTGTAATTATGTGATGTAATTGTGTAATTTTTCATTAGTATTGGGTTAAGGGTGTCATTGTTGTGTCAATTGTATATGAATGTGAAGATGCATATAAGATTATGTAAAATTCCTAGCCATGTTAGTGAATGTGTAGATAGCATGTAGCCTATGTATTTAATTATGCCTACATCGAGGTATGAATTGATGATGCAAACATGTTTATAATAAAATTAATACAAAATGATACATAATGACCAAAGGGAACATGAGGAGGGGTTATAGATTGACATGAGGTAAAACAATCTGAGTGAATCTGAGAGAGGATGCAACCTATACCTAGTGTCTTAAGGCATGATCTTGAGGGACTTAGTTAATCGTGGAAAATAAATATTAGAAGGGAAAAAAAAGTCTTATGAATATAATTTATGGAGCCACCACTAAAGCCATCCATGCAAGCCACATATAAAATTTCATGAATAACCTTGCAAGGTCCTTCTTCCTCATTATGCATTTTTCCTTTCCTCGTTATCCTTATGAGCTCTCTTCCTACTTGTGGCACCCTATATCTCTTCCTGAGTGAAATACAAGGGTTGAGATGTTCACATGGAGGGTGTGGGAACTTAGGACAAGGGTTAGTGGAAAGGAAATTTCTACGTAGGATCTTAATATGCATGTAGGCAATTAGTACATAGCAAATTTATATGTCAAATTTCTTGATGTCTCACCATTATTTCCCTAGGGGGGGCATTTTTTCTTCATCGTAACTTATTATTGCTCCTCCACAATTTTCATGTCCAGTATTATTTTGGGCACACTTTCTATGAGTTATGATATCATTGTTGAGAATAAAGAGGTCCAAGAATGGTTTTACCAAGGAAAGAAGGTTGTGAAGGGTTGTTGTGACCATTTTCCTACTAAGTGAGCATGGGGTGTAGGACATTAATGCGTGTTGTATGGCCCCAAAACATTTTGGGGCATTTCCAGTGCACTTCAATACCATAAAACTTTTTGAATGCTAAAATCAGGGGCAAGTTTCTTGTAATTTAGACAATTCATTATCTTTCATCATAACTAGTGGATTAGCAAGGAGAGCAAATTCAACTAGAAATTTGTGATTTTCCTTCTTCATTCTTCTCATTTCATAAAATAATTTCTCATTTTCATCCTTTGTTTCATATTTTCAATCCCACAATCTCAAATTTGCCTTTATCCATGGTTCACATTCCTTGTTATTTTCATTAAGTTTTTTGGAGAGAAACATTTTCTTCTTTCAATTCATCAATTTCAATTTCATCTTGAGTGTAACATTTTTTTCTCCCAAAACAAAATTTTCCCATTAACCAATTTTTAGACTATTATGTATTTCTTATTGTACATGGTCATCTTTTTCTTGTAATTGGATTTTAAGTTCCACTTCCTCCTTTGGCGCATCCTTAAGGGCATTTTCCAATGTGTTGTTTTTAAACTAAGTTCCCTCCTATCACTATTGAGGTTAACACACCTAAATTTAACATTATGGGAGAAGCACTGACATAATTTGTAAGACACCCAACCCCCTAAGTACCTTTTTAAGGGATGGGGTATTAAATTTTCACTTTTCCTCAATCATATCTCAGTCTCATCTAGAGACTAACATCGCCTTCTACTCATAAAGAGCTTTCCAACGACTATAACCATGCTTAGAACTGAGCTTTGGATCAGAAGTTACAGTCTCTCCAAGGTTTTTGGACTTTCATTCATTGAGTTCATCTTTAGTGCCACATGGCAACCACGTGATTCATCGTCACTCGTGCCATCCAACATGGTATTGACGTGGCATCTGCCACCTGACCTATCTGACTCCCTCGTCTGTTGGTTCAGAGACTTACTTCTTCATTGGAGTCCTCCCATAGGGGTTAGCGGATTTCCCGCACCTACTCCACTCTGACACACTCTCTTTGACTACACACACCCCGATAGATCTAGCCTGCAGATCCAACGGCCCTTGGGGTTATAATATTGACAGCTCTGATTTACTTTGGAGTTGCCAACTCGCACGACGACTAACGACCCTTCTCCTGCCCCAACTGCACTTAGCTTATGTGGAGCCCTTGGAGATCTATGGCTGAGATTGAATCTCGCTTTCCATCTTGGTCATTGCTATCATCGTGTCCTTGTCTCTTGTCATGACATGTGGCTCATTATCCACTTGACACATGGAACTATCATGACGTGCCACATCACCATAGGGTACAAAGGCTTGCTTGACTAAAGATTGACATTTGTCCATTTCTTATAAACTAATTAAGTTACTTAATCAATATTTTCTTAAAATGCCTCTCCTTAGTATTCAATTATTTAATCATCATTAGGGATAACTAGACTTCATTAATTAAATACCCTCGTAAATACATTTTTACTTAGCCTAATATATTGGCCCGCTGATTAATGAGTATTTACGTTCTCTCCATTTCCTTGGGAATGGTTTAGTGCTAATTTAATTATCCATATTATAAGCACATTGTAATGCAATTAATTAATTATCTCATGATATAATTAATTGCGTTGTAAAGTACCCAAATTATTTTATGACATACTTAACTCCATCATAATGCACCCAGGTTGCATTATAATATATTTTATTATATTATTAAGAAGGCACGTGGGGATTTTGGACCTTGGATTTCGCACACAATTAGTGTGCTCCTTTCCCATATCTTCAATGGTCAAACTCCGAAAAAGGTATTGGATTTAATATTATAATATTTATTATTAAAATATGTCAGGTCATCGCACTCCGAGCATTCACTCCTTTCTCCTTACTTCAATAGCCAATTACGAAAGAGAAACATTTAATATTATAAATTATATGTGGGACCTTATAGTACCCAGGCTATCGCACTCTAATCACGTGCTCCCCTCTTTTTCCTTCGACAATCAACTCCAAAAGGGAAAGCATTTGTTATTATAAATTATGTATATATAATCTTATAATACTAAGACCATCGCACACCGATCACGTGCTCCCTTCTTTTTCCTCCAACGGTCAACTCCGAAAAGAGATGTGTATAATATTATATTGTATTTAAAAAATCTTATAACGTTTATGGCATCGCTCCAACAGCTTCACACTTCATTCAAGTGCTTCCTTCCTTTTACTCTGATGAACCTACTCTGAAAGGGTCTTAATATAAATATTTAATATGGTAATGTTTAAAACTACATTGGTCGCCGCACTCCAACCATTCGCTCTTTTCTCATTTATTTGATAGCCAATCCTCAAAAATCTTTTTGCTCATAATATATAATACATATATATTTACGTTGAGAAAGATGAGAGTATTTATACATTTCCACGCATTTTAAATGTTGATAAATGAAAAATATTTTAATGTTAACATCTTCAGGAGAGTAGAGTGTCATGTGCAGAGTGTAATTTCTAAAGTTGGAAGATTTGGCATGGTTTAATCCTTGCACATAAGTGAAAGAAATTCCAAAGTTCCCATCTCTCATGCACTAGACTAGAAATCACATAATTTTAATATATAACTTTCTCAACTTAATATCCAAATTAGTAAGACATTTGAATGGTAACTTTGGAAATTTTACCAGGATTTACCAGTGTTTAAACATTCATTCAAATTTGCCTAGAAATTTTTATTTGTTTAATTATTTTCCAGAACATTATATTTCTTGGAGGTAAAATCCTCCATGGTACCAAAAATTACTATTATCCTCTTTTTATGTAATTCTTTGCTATTTTCAAGGAATAGTTACCATCTTCAATTCTTTCCCTTTTGGATATTAATTTGCTATGTAACTCCTCGTAAAATTCCTTTATTACCAAAATACTAATGAAACTTAATTAATTACAATGCATCCCATTCCTAATTTTCTTATTATTTCAAATTAAGAACTTGAACTTTATTCCTCCTTCTTTACTCGTTATTTTTTTTTTAAATACTTTGGCTTTCTTCAACATTTGGCTTATTCTTTCAAGACCAAATAGGGGTATGCACTTCCCTCTAATCCTGAAGCCTAACATATTTCTTAGGCCAACATAATATTCAAGGCCAGCTGCCCAGTCTTCAAGTTTATATCAACAATTGCATTCCCTATTACCAAGATTGTTCTGTGAGGACTCTAGTGGCTTAGTCTTTACTAATAACTCATGGATTTGTTCATATGAACTACTATGAGTGACCAACCAACACTTTGTTCATACTTTGAGTGACAAACCATTACTAACAACTTCCCCTTTAAAACAAAGAAAGTCATAAAATCAACAACATAATATGTTTTTTAACCTTACTTCAGGTTTCACATCCAGTCACACAACTAGAGTGACAATTCCACCATTAAAGAGGATAGCAATTCTTCAAAAAACTTAACACAAGAATTCCATAATATTAACAAAATTGTCATGGAAACACAAGGAACAAAAAACACTTATCTGAAATTTAGAAATTACTGGCAACTGTTGAAGAGTGTGCCATCGTGTGTCTCCTCTCTTCTGTGCCCACGATTTTCCTCTTTTTCTTGCCTTCTTCAGCAAGGTTTTGTGCGTCAAATCCCCCAAATCATGGGTCAAATAAAAAACTTCCAGATGCGTATTATGCCCATACTCTCATTGATTTCTGAGGAGGACCAACCAACCACCAGCTTGACTAGTAATTTAATCATCTAGGACAGAGGACTATTCTGGGTCTGAGTATTTTTAAATCCAACAAAGTACTGCCTGGCAGGGGTCTTCTCAACCAGTCATGGTTCCCCTCACCATTGCCTCTCGTGACATCATAATCTGTATAGGCAATACCTTCAGCAGTTATTCAACATTTGTTCTTTTATATTAATAACAAAAATATTTACATCACATCCTTTAGCAAAGGTTCAACATTTCCCAAAATGCACACATAACAGATATGTCCATAGTCTTCTAGAGGTAATATAAAATAATTACATTTACAGGTTGGGGAAAACATGGGTAACACAATCCCCTCCCCCTTAAAGGAACATCGTCCTCAGTGTTCATTGCGTCTCAACAACACCAGTCATGGCCCCATCGTTCAATTGCTTTAGCATTGTCTTCCTCTTCTTGGTTTGGTCCTTTCCCAAACTCTGGGCCTTTGTCACATGCCTACAATAATTTCAAACAACAAGCATATTAATTACCATTTCATGCAAAAATATTTTATTATTGTTCAAAACTCAAGAGRAAATATTCACATTAGCACAATACTTATCTATGTAATTTCATGGATCCACATCYAGTTGGTTGTCTTASTAACTTGGCTCACTGTTTTCCTTGACATACCCATAGTGTGCATGATCCCAATCAATAATTTACAAGAATTATCGAAGTCTCCTCTTCCTTGCAGGAATTCACCCTCCAGGCCCAAGCTTAGGCATCCCCTTCTCTGCTCTACAGTCCCTCGGGTGATCCATCTTGCCTTGCCAAGGATTTATCACACAAGAAGAGTTTATGAGACTTCACCGAGTCTTACAGCCAAGGTGTCCCTCTAGATTTCTTTTGTTGAGGCGTCCCATGTTACCACAACACATCATTCTCTATGGTGAGCATGGCTTATCATAGGGTTCTCATGTCACGTAGTAGCCTTTTTCCATGCTTTTGAGCTTGACAACTGTCATCTGTCCTCCCAGACATATCTTATCATCTCACCTGTATCACATGCATATAGTAACTTGTGAGATGCTTTCATTATTTCAATCAAAATTCTTTTCAAATCTGTTACCCACATATTTTTAATTCCACATTTTCATTTCCAGATATGTTCCACATACGAACTAGATTTCATAGGCCCGGGTAGTTTGGCTCTTTTACATCCAACAGGTTTTTGGTCTTCCTTATGGGCTTATAGAACTTCCATATCCAATACCCTTTCTCCTGCAATTCATTATTCACACAACCAAACAAATTGTTAGTTTTCATGCACATTACACTTCCATTGCACACTTGTAGTGACTTTCAAACAATTTCAAAATTTGTGCAGACTAACAATTGCATCACATTCATATATTCCATGATATAAAATAAAAATTAAATACCATTCCTTTCACATGCATTACTTCAACATACCAATTCTTTCAAAATGCAATCAAACATCAAATGAATTTAATCAATGTGTCAATGTCCATGGCCACATTCACTCACAATGCACCCTTGCATTGATTTTTCATATTATTACTTTTCATATTAGGCACTTTGCCTTGGTAAGTTGGAACTCAGCCAACCTTTTACCACATGGTTCCTTTATACACATTTATTTTTACAGTAGGACTGTGTTTTCTTGATTCAGTTGACCATGACCTCAAATCAACATACATGAAACTAAAATTTTCACATGAATGCATTCAAGCATTCTTTCTTCATTGGTAACTAGGGTGCCAACATTTATGGCCACCCAATTCCTCTCTTTACCGCTCTTCAACTCCAGTAGAGTATTGGAAGGTCCTCCTTCCATAATGGGTAGTCCATTCCCTTCGCTCTCATGCAAACATGCATTTCCTTCATGCATTAAGTAATATGTTGTTTATGAGCACCCTTGTTCTCAATCATTCATGATTGGTCAAAGTATTCATGACACTTTGTTCATGAATTTTCTTGCAAGGATCTCAATCATCCTTGGCTGCTAGGGGCTCCTCCATCTATCCTCCATGTTCTTCTTTCCTCAATCATACCCTGCTTGGGTATCAATGGCATACAATGGCCACTCAGAATCGCATGCTTATCATAAGATAATAAAATATCTCAAAAGGGATTCTTACCTAATCCCTTCATACCATATACCATAATAGTATGAAAAATATTTATACATGTCTGGCTACCAACACCCCTTTCCGATTTTACCTCATTAGTGGTGCTTCATCGGGACTCCCCAAAGTCCCTTCATCAATCTTTCAAAAACAATCTTCTTGTGTATCTCTCTTGCTTGAGGTTGTCCATCGTTAGCAATTGTCTTCTCCAATAGATCCAATCTTTTCCTACACATGCATGCATTATCACAGTCACAATTATATTAGTTGTCGTGTTAAATTAAAATGCATGTGTCATAGCATTTAATCTTAGTAGAACAATTCCAGATTTGTCTAAGCATATGCATATGCACTCTACAACATCATTCTTTATTGTTTTTATGAGTGCAACCACAATCAAATTTTTAGTTATCTCTATAATATTTCAACCATCAACATTCTCATGTCAAAACAATTACATGCATCAGCATAACAGTTTCTCATCCTGTAGAAACATAATACTCAACAAGAAAGGAGTTAAGGGACTCTTCCCTTTTCCAACTCCTTCTATATAGCCTGGAACTTTTAGTCCGGCTAAATTGTTTCCAAGGCCTCATTGTCTTTACTTAACATGGCTCAACCAAGCCTATTCATTTAAACATACTTATTGGTTTATTTTCCTTTGCTTTCATAGTTGTTTCTTTTTAGGTTTATAACCTTGTTAAACAAATCAGAGTTTTCAGAACAAGGAAAGTGTTTCTCCTTTCCTCCTCTTTTGCTTAAGCAATCTATCCCACTTGGGATTTTCCTACTCTGTTCCTTGAGCAATTTTAGTCAAGTTCACCTTGACCTTTCCTGAGTATATCAGCATGCCACAACATTAAGGCTCACTCATAAATTAAATGAACCCGTGCCTTCTGCACATCTCCCAACCAGAAAATTAGATTGGTCATCATTTGTTTACATGTATCCTTAGCATGCATTATATTTTAAAATGTAATCTAGGATTCTCATACCAACGGGATTTGCATCCCACGACCTAATTCTCAGTAGTCATTAAGGTTATGATTATATTCTCCTGACATAGTCTTTACATGGTTCCCTCACCTGGGACGGTCTTAACATGAAACTCCTTATTGCATATCCATCATTTCTTGAAATGATCTCAATCCTAAATCAACCCCAGTCTCATCATTTCACAGGTTTATTCAATATTCCATAAGGAATGTAGGCATGCATTCTTATTATATATTCAAACATGTACATCTATTCCATCAACTTGCATTCACACATGCACATTATTCTTATCAGTTTGTATTCAAATTGTTCTTTTATGCACTTAACCACATGCATTATCATGTTGTGTGTGTCCATCATTGACACGCTTCACAATTTCAACATTGCATGTTGGTTTAAATGATTTCACCCATGATTTTTTCATTATCATTTACATGAACTTTCTCAAAGGCACAATCATATTGCCACCTATTCATAACATATCATCCTTGCTAGTTTAATGTTTCAACAATTTATACTAGATTTTCTCGGGGAAATGGAACACATCCTCCTCAAGCTATTATTCAAAACAATACAATCATGACTCTTCAAAATAAAGTCAGCTATGCATCCATGGTATTTATTCAATCTTGGAAAGTGCAATTCTTGCCTTACATTTCACCTATTTCGACAGTCATATCATGCCTTTAGTATACATATACTCATACATTATACATGTACATCACTTGCACATTTTTATATCTTTCATTTGTGTCTATTTGGTCTTAATATCAGACTTCATACCATGTAACCTTATAACACATTCAATCCATGCACTCAAACATGTACATCTATTCCATCAACTTGCATTCACACATGCACATTATTCTTATCAGTTTGTATTCAAATTGTTCTTTTATGCACTTAACGACATGCATTATCATGTTGCGTGTGTCCATCACTGACACGCTTCACAATTTCAACATTGCATGTTGGTTTAAATGATTTCACCCATGATTTTTTCATTATCATTTACATGAACTTTCTCAAAGGCACAATCATATTGCCACCTATTCATAACATATCATCCTTGCTCATTTAATGTTTCAACAATTTATACTAGATTTTCTCGGGGAAATGGAACACATCCTCCTCAAGCTATTATTCAAAACAATACAGTCATGACTCTTCAAAATAAAGTCAGCCATGCATCCATGGTATTTATTCAATCTTGGCAAGTGCAATTCTTGCCTTACATTTCATCTATTCCGACAGTCATATCATGCCTTTAGTATACATATACTCATACATTATACATGTACATCACTTGCACATTTTTATATCATTGATTTGTGTCTATTTGGTCTTAATATCAGACTTCATACCATGTAACCTTATAACACATTCAATCCATGCACTCAAGCATATACAAACATAGATAAATATTCAACATGCAAGTTCACTGCTTGCACCTTTTTCCATGTCATTAACACACATGGACATTTCAAACTTCCAAATTTTTCCTCCCATAGATCTTACAACCATTCTTATGACAAGTCTCATAGGAGTACTCAACACTATGTTGCCCTTTCTGTTGAGAGCTTATAATCATTCACATGGAAAGTCTCACAAACATATTCATAATTATGTTTCCCTTTATACATGACAACAACCAACAAGAAAAACACTCTTGTCTCAACTGCTATAAAAATATTCAACAACCCATAAATACAATCTGGGCAATTTCAAAAGTGCCCAAGGCAACAAGGCAACCAATCTAGCTTCTCTTCATGCCTCAAACCATTCTTGGTTAACAATTTTTTTTATCAAGGGAATCATTTTCCAAATTCCCTCTCATTGCTACTTCAACATACCAAGCCATACCTGTATGGCTACCATCCACCTCTAGATGTCAATATGACCCATTGGTCATCTAGAAATACCCCAACACTTTCTTTACCACATCCGGGATCAACATTTCATTAACCATTCTACCTTATCCTTACAAGGTAACATGCCATCAATATCATCAACATTTTACTTGTGTTGTTATAATCAGATCATCACTAACCATATGATCTATGACATCACCATATTTTACATCCAATAACAAACTACAATAAGTCTATATGCATGTTATATGCATGCTCACTCACTACCATATGCATTATGGCATATCCACATCTTGCATCTTCACGCATAAACAAGTATAGGTACTTACACTCTCTTTAGTATCACCATGAGCTCATAAGCTGGCTCATGCTCTCATATTACTTGCTTCCTTTATGAGGAAAATCCACAGTCCAAGGAACTCCCTTTTCTTTTGCCTATCAAGATTGTTCCAGTAACAAGTTTCACTCATCACGGGTCAAGTAAATTGACCTTACACATTTTCCATTAATCCTCTAATTATGAGGAACTATACATACAGATTTTTCCCTTTTTTTGAAGAATCAATTTATCATTGCCAAGGGTTCCAACAACCCATACTAGATTCCTTTAACCATGGGTAAGTTTCTATAAGGGTCTTATCCCTCATATAAACAACCATCATAAATGTCAGAGGCTTCAACGTCCCATGCTTAGAGGCAGCACTACAATCACTAGTTCATCCATCCTTTAAACTTAAGCAACCCTTAACATGATTCTGCCATTTTCAGTCATTCACATTCAAGTTCAACCATTAGTGCTTGTCAAATTATTCCCACTCCAGTAGGAGTATCTATCATAAAGAAACAATATGCTCCTTCTGCTGCAAATCAACATGTAACTTTTATGTCGTAAGAAGTTCTAAAACAAAATTTAAATCAAGGATCTTGTGTAGATAATAGATAAGTTTTTCCAACACAGAGGAACTCTTTCTAACATGCTTGTCTTGGCCTTGTTATACCAGTCATGGGGCTGATTTTTGGCCCATCTAGGCCTAGTGTTGTTGCCTGCTCTGATACCACTATGTAAGACACCAAACCCCCTAAGTACCTTTTTAAGGGATGGGGTATTAAATTTTCACTTTTCCTCAAACATCTCTAAGCCTCATATAGATACTACCATAGTCTTCTGCTTGTCAAGAGATTTCCAATGACTATAACCATGCTCATAACTGAGCTTTGGATTAGAAGCTACAGTCTCTCCAAGGTTTCCAGAATTTCATTCATTGAGTTCATCTTTAGTGCCACGTGGTAACCACATGGTTCCTCATCACTCATGCCATCCAACATGGTATTGACATAGCATCTACCACCTGACTCATCTGAATCCCTTGTCCGTTGGTTCAAAGACTCGCTTCTTCATTGGATTCCTCCCATCGAGATTAGTGAATTTCCCACACCTAATCCACTCTGACAGACTCTCTCCGACTACACACACTTCGATGGATCTAGCCTACAAATCCAACGACCCTCGAGGTTGGGACATCGATGACTTTGATTTACTTTGAAGTTTCCAACTTGCACGATGGTTAAAAACCCTTCTCCAGCCCTAGTTGCACTTAGCTTATGTGGAGCCCTTGGAGATCTACGACTGAGATTGAATCTCACTTGCCACCTTGGTCACCGCTGCCACCATGTACATGTCTCTTGTCATGACACATGGCTCATTATCCACTTGACATGTGGACCCATCACGACGTTCCATGTCACCATAGGGTACAAAGGCTTGCCCGACCAGAGATTGACATTTGTCCATTTCTTATAAACTGATTAGGTTACTTAATCAATATTTTCTTAAAATACCTCTCCTTAGTATTCAATTATTTAATCCTCATTAGGGATAAATAGACTTCATTAATTAAATACCCTCATAAATACATTTTTACTTAGCTTGATATATTGACCCGATGATTAATGAAGATTTACTTTCTCTCCATTTCCTTGGGAATGGTTTAGTGCTAATTTAATTATCCAGGTTATAAGCACATTGTAATGCAATTAATTAATTATCTCATGATATAATTAATTGCATTGTAAAGTAACCAAATTATTTTATGGCGTACTTAACTCCATCGTAATGCACCCAGGTTGCATTATAATATATTTTATTATATTACTAATAAGGCACGTGGGAGGAAGGGAGCGAGAGAGAGAGAGAGAGAGGGAGGGATAGGGAGAGAGAGAGGGACACACACACACACATAGAGAATATGTAGCCACAATCAAGATTTGAGGGTTTACTATGGATTGATACAAGGATGGTCTAGATTATTCTAAAGATTCATGGGATGAGAATAAAATTTTCATGTCTCTAGTCAAAGATCATCCTCCAACCACAACTGGTAGGTCATTCAGAGAAGATTTGGGTTTTCAAGTTTCATTATTCAAGTTACAATGTTGATGCCAAAGTCGAAGGTGTGGGACATTGTTCAAAGTATAGAAATTGGTAGTGTTAGTCATCATGGGTATAATTTTTTCCATAAACAAAATTTAGGTTTTTTTAGTAAGGTGGGTG
>JASDQU010508062.1:57438-67980 GCA_032191745.1 Picea mariana
TGGTAGGTCATTCAGAGAAGATTTGGGTTTTCAAGTTTCATTATTCAAGTTACAATGTTGATGCCAAAGTCGAAGGTGTGGGACATTGTTCAAAGTATAGAAATTGGTAGTGTTAGTCATCATGGGTATAATTTTTTCCATAAACAAAATTTAGGTTTTTTTAGTAAGGTGGGTGATTGTGATATAACACAAAATTTGTTAGATAAGAGCATAGATTTTAAGGTAGGATGTTGATATAGAGTATATTATGATGGAAGTCAATTGGCAAAAAGAAGCTTTGGATTAAATGTTAGTACCTAGGGAATACACCTAGAGATTGTTTGTTGAGCTCATGTTCTTTTTTGCACTAGGGAGGTAGTAAGTCATTAACAAAGCCTTGGTTTTATCAAGGTAATGTTCTTGACAAATTGGATTACATTGTTAGATCACGAGGGAAGGATATTATAGTATGTGGTAATGGCTCGAGGTTAGGGTTTCAAAATTAGATTTGCAAAAAGGTATAACCCTAGCAAAAGAGGTATTAGTCATCCAAGGTGTGAGTTTAACTTTTGGGCAATTTGAAATTGGGCATATTCCAAGCGATGGATTGGCCACTCTTCAAAGATGTGAAGATGTGTGGGATATGATTGATTTAAAAGTAGTATAAGAGGGTTCTTTGTCCAATAGGATAAGCTGGGATAACTTTCCAGCAATAGATCGATACAAAGACCCAATTTACCAAAAAAAAAACACTTGTAGTATTAGTTACCTTATGTCAACATGTTTTTACCCATCACTTCACTTGGTATGCATGTTTCCTCCATTGTGAATCAATAAGCATGGGGAAAATTAAAGTAGTGGGTAGGTCAATACCTTACTGAACTTAGATTTACGCGACCTTAGGACTTCACTCATCATTATATGGATGGAGAGTTGACGGGCCAAGGAGAAATAGAAAGACCTTTCCTTACTCTCTCTTTGGTCAAGATTCATTATGTAGGTGGTATAGCATAGAATAGATAGACCCACCAATGTTCGATGAAAATAATTTAGGGAATCAAGGGTGGCCTTGGACTTACAATGATAACAATCACTAATAGTAAACCATGTAGTGGTGGGGATATATATGGAATAATCACTTTCGAGATGAAATAATCACCCAAGATAAGGATAAGTAACCCCTTGTTAGATAAGGAAAATAAGTACCCCCCCTTCCCCCCATTAGATAAGAAGGAGATTTTGCAGTAGAGGAGAATTTAGTAATAGATATGGTAGATTAGTGGGGGAAGGTGAAGAATCTTGAGTTGGTGGAAAAAAGGGATAATGTGGTGGATAATATGTTGGAAGAAATGATGGGGTGGAGGCTGAATTAAAGAGAGGTGATACTGGTAGAGGGGAAATTGATGTAGGTCTAAAGGAGAATGGTGGAGGAGTTGATAAGAAATTGAGTAGAAGGAAAAGGAAGAAGTGTGTGAAGTAGAAACATTCCCTTGTCAAATTAGTTCTTGACAAAGACACTAAAATGCAAGAAGTTGTTGAGATGGCCTCTCAAGCCCTTGTTGGTGGATTCCATGGCCAAAAAGTGAGCAAGTCCTCCTTGAAGGTATGGTGGATGAATTGATGGGCTCTAAGGTTAGGGTACATTCTAAAAAAAATTAATCTTTCAAGAGGTCTGTTATGCTTTCATTTTAGAACTTCTCAAGATTCAAAGAAAGTTTTGGCTTTGCATTGGACATGGGACTTACTTATGCTTTTTCTCAAACAATAGACTCTGTTTTTTGAATCTTTCCCTAAAAGGTTTGATATTACTTTAGTTTGGGTAAATTTTCCAGGTGTCCCTCTAAACTTCTAGTCATTGGATGTATTTAGGGAGATTGGTAATGTTTGGGAACCTTTTTAGAAGTAGACATGAGATTTCTTAATATGAGAATTATGTTAGTACCTAGAATTATTGTAGAGATTGACCTAAGAAAAGGTTTAGCGATTGAAATGTCAATTTAGAAAGGGGCTCATTCATTTACATAGCCTTTGAACTACTTGGGGTTCCTTTTAGGTGCATAAGATGTCACGGGTATAAACACTTACTCAGGATTGTGAGTTGTCGCTTAAAAAAAAGTTGTAGACTTGAAAGGATCAGGTGTTAGGTGGGGAAAGAGCCTAAGAAAAATATTAGTTCCAAAATCTAATGATGCTCCTCAAATGTCAATAGAGTTGGAGACTCAAAATGAGAAGCTTATCTCGAAGAGTAAGGGCAAAGAGGAGGTTATTGAGGAGGATGTAAATGTTATGCTGGGAGCCCAAGAGGGAATTTGTATGTATTTTGAGAGTGTTTTTCCAACAATGGGTGGTCAACATGACAAGGTTCCACTTCAACGGGAAGGTGGTAAGTCCATTAATTTTGCAAGTTCCTTTTTTTGTTTATGGACAAAATGGAATTGTGAATTCTTTTGGGGATAGTTGTAAGGGTTTGTATTTTTCTACGAATCGATTTGTGGGGGTGAATCAATATGAGAAGAAGGATTTTGTATGTCCTCTTGGGGCAGGGGTCTATTCTTTAAAGTGAGCTTCATATAGGTCTAAGTCATGTGAAGAGAGTTATTATGTTGGTATTCCAAAAGGGAGGGATTATGCTATGGAATATAACACATGTAATATAAGCTCTAGTAAAGAGGTTCTAGGTGATGCTAGTGGGGGAGGGGGAGGCTCGACTCGGCTCACTTTGATAGAAAAGGACAAAAGGGGCTTAGAAGAGGTAGAAATTTAAACCTTTGCATTGCACAAGAAAAGGATCACAATGAAGTGTTGGTTGGGAAACAACATTATATTTTGGGTGTTCTTAGAGATAATATTGCCCCATGAGGGGGTGAAACATGATTTGTCTTTCCTTTAATTGCAAAGATTTGGGCAGCCTCATTTAAAAATTAGCCCTGAAGAGGCTTATTGTGTCCCACAAACTTGATATTACATTACTTCAATAATCTATTGGTGAAGGGAGAAAAGTTGTTTCTAAATTAGGAAAATTGTTTAAAAGTTGTGAATCCATTTGCATACATGCATATTTATGACAACATCATTTTTGTTTTGATGCCAACAATTTTCAAGTGAACTAAATGAATATAAGTGCACAATTTAATTAGATTTTGGTTCTTATTAATAAATATTGGTTTGCCACTATATTTGTACTCTATTTTGTAGATACACTTAGTTTATTATAGAAACATTAATAACATTAGTTTATATCATCGATAACGAGTGGCCACAACTATAGTATGGTATTGTGACATAAAAAATGTCATTGCAGTGGTGATTTCCCTTTTGAAAATCTCTTTGGAAACATAACCATGAATGATAAATTATCAATGTCAGACAATAATAGGAAAATCTCTCATGGCCAACCTTCCCATCAATCCAAAATGGGATTGTCCTATGGCTAAAAGTGAGATTCTCCGATAGGNTCACAATGAAGTGTTGGTTGGGAAACAACATTATATTTTGGGTGTTCTTAGAGATAATATTGCCCCATGAGGGGGTGAAACATGATTTGTCTTTCCTTTAATTGCAAAGATTTGGGCAACCTCATTTAAAAACTAGCCTTGAAGAGGCTCATTGTGTCCCACAAACTTGATATTACATTATTTCAAGAATCTATTGGTGAAGGGAGAAAAGTTGTTTCTAAATTAGGAAAATTGTTTAGGAGTTGTGAATCCATTTGCATACATGCATATTTATGACAACATATATATATATTTTTTTTATGCCAACAGTTTTCAAGTGAACTAAATGAATATAAGTGCACAATTTAATTAGATTTTGGTTCTTATTAATAAACATTGGTTTGCCACTATATTTGTACTCTATGTTGTAGATACACTTAGTTTATTAGATAAACATTAATAACATTAGTTTATATCATCGACAACGAGTGGCCACAACTATAGTATGGTATTGTGACATAAAAAATGTCATTGCAGTGGTGATTTCCCTTTTGAAAATCTCTTTGGAAACATAACCATGAATGATAAATTATCAACGTAAGACAATAATAGGAAAATCTCTCATGGCCAACCTTCCCATCAATCCAAAATGGGGCTGTCCTATGGCTAAAAGTGAGATTCTTCGATAGGTGAAAGACCTATGACACCGCTCTCATAAAATTGTTGCCTTCTATACATATGCTTTAAATTTTTTTCATATCGAGGCCTAAGTAAGGTTGTAAGAAGAACAAACAAAAAATTATATTAAAAATATTTTAAAGTAAAAAATAAGACATTGCAAATTGCTAAGATAGTGTACAAAATAAAAGACATCAAAATTACATTCTTCGAATTAAAACAAAAAAAAAAAACATAATTATGAAATGAAAATAAGAGATTTCATCTTCATGCACCAATTCCATGTAAACATGTCCTTCAAATGGAACTTTATGATGCAACCAACGTCTCTCCTACAATAATAATGAGGGTAGTAACTATAAACATGAACCAATTGGTCTATTCCTTTCTACCACGTGCATCCTAGAGAGAACATAAATGTTGAATGTTCATAACTACACCATGGAACTTGCATGAGACAGGGTAGTGGAAGGGAAATACACCTTACAACACTTACATGAGACAGGGTAGTGGAAGGGAAATATAATGTCAACCTTGGGTCATCCAGCTCAATTTTTCCTACTTCTGTCCTGGCCCTTCCCGACTTCAAAAAAACCTTTGTCCTAGAACGTGATGCTTCAAGAAAAGGAATTGGCGTCGTCCTTATGCAAGATGGTAGGCCTTTGGATTTCACTAGCAAACAACTATCAAAGCGCCATTTGGGCCAATTAATATATGAAAAGGAAATGATGTCAATTCTTCATGCTATGGATATTTGGCGCCCTTATCTATTTGGGTGATGCTTCCAAATTAAGACAGATCATCAGAGCCTAAAGTATTTTCTAAAGCAATGACTTCCATCCCCGAAGAAACAAAAATGGACGACAAAGCTATTTGGATATGATTATGAGATCATTTACAAGAAAGGAAAAGACAATGTGGATGCAGACGCTCTTTCAAGGAAATATGAAGATGAAGGGTCCCTCTTTTCTCTCTCCTTCATTGTACTAGATTGGCTCCAAGACTTTGTTCGTCGGGAATGGCTGCAAGATCCCAAACTGTCATGTCTGATCCAAAAATTGCAAGACAATTCTCCAGTTTCTCTAGATTACTCTTGGCACAATGAAGAGCTTCACTACAAAGGTTGTTTGTATTTAAGAAAACATTCACAACTTAAATCCACGGTGCTTTCCGA
The DNA here is from genome assembly GCA_032191745.1 of Picea mariana. Lineage (NCBI taxonomy): Eukaryota > Viridiplantae > Streptophyta > Pinopsida > Pinales > Pinaceae > Picea > Picea mariana. The sequence continues at coordinate 62,704 of JASDQU010508062.1, forward strand.
GCTTCATGCTACACCCACAACTGGGCATTCAAGGTTTACCAAAACCTATGACAGGGTCAAATTTTCTTTTTTCTGGGAGGGTATGAGGCAGGACGTTCACACCTTTGTGGTGAAATGTGATGTTTGTCAATGCAATAAGGGAGAAATAGTCAAAGCCCCTGGCACACTACAACCGCTTCCAATTCCACCCGCTATTTGGAGGGATATTTCTATGGATTTCATTACTGGCTTACCTAAATCGGGAAATAAACTCGTCATCATGGTAGTCGTTGATCATTTTTCCAAATATGCTCATTTATGTGCTCTTCAACACCCATTCACGACATCCACAGTCGCTCAACTTTTCATGGATCATATCTTCAAGCTTCATGGCATGCCTTGTTTCATTGTCTCTGACCAAGATCCTATTTTCACCAACAATTTTTGGCAATAATTGTTCAGGCTACAGGGCACCTAATTGCATCTCAACACAACCTATCATCTCTAGACCGATGGTCAAACTGAAGTTGTCAATAAGTGTTTGGAAACATATTTGAGGTGTTTTGCATATGAGAGGCAAAATCAATGGGCTCAATGGTTACCCCTAGTTGAATGGTGGTACAACACTTCCTACCATACAAATACTCGCATGACTCCTTTTGAAGAAGTATATGGAAAAAATCCACCTTCAATTCTCTCATACATGCCCGATGTCTCGAAGGTCCAAGTGGTTGACCAAACTCTTATAGTTTGAGAGGCTATTCTCTATACCCTCAAAGAGAATTTGGTCATGGCTCAAAATCACATGAAGCAAAAAGCATATCAAGGTCACTTAGAATGTCAATTTGTTGAAGGGGACCCGGTGTTTCTTTGACTGCAACCTTATAAGCAGACTTCACTCAAGGATGACCATTGTCAGAAACTGGCGCCCAAATTTTATGGTCCTTATACAGTTCTCAAGTGCGTGGGATAGGTGGCCTATAAGTTAGCTTTGCTTAGTCATTCTAAGCTCCATCTTGTTTTTCATGTCTCCTGCTTAAAGAAGGTGGTTGGAATTAAGTGCCAAACTCAAACCAGTCTTCCCAAGTTGGATTAAGAAGACTCCATATGGTTGCATCCACAAGCAGTTTTCGACCAGCGTGAGCGTTGTCTCTATCGGCGCACCATAAAGGAAGTGTTAGTAAAGTGGAAATATATAACTCCAACATATGCCACCTAGAAGCCAACTACCATTTNTGTTAGAGACTTGTTATTGCACAAGTTGCAGGTTGGGAAAAGCCCGACCCAATCCAAAAAATGGTGACAAATAAGAGAACACTTACCCACTATCACCTTAGATGGGTATTCCCGTCACTTTAGAAATGAAGCAATCGCCTCAAGGGGGGATCCCGGGTGACCCTAGGGGAAATGAGATGGAAGATAAAGAGATGATGAAGTGTCCCCCTATAGGTCAATGATGGAAGGTAAAAAAATGGGCTTGAAAAGAGTCTTGTATATGGTGGAAGATGTACCACAATATAGAATACCTGCCAAGAAGTGATTGTACCTACCTGAGACACAAGGGAAACAAAGATATAAGCCCAATAATGTGTTGGACAAACAATTTAATCTTGTTGTCCCTAATTGCAGAAATAAACAATGATATATATAAGCAACAAAGGATAATAACAGTTGCAAATAAAGTTGCTAAAAGTTTAGTTAAGGATGCAAGAGACAAGCTAGCAATGACTAGTTTAACTCAAGTATTGATGCATGAAACTTTAGCAACAAGATAAGGTTGTCATAAAAAGGTAATGCAAAGATAATTATCAGCCTTATGTCTGTAGCACACAAGTTGTTACAACAAGGAAATCAACCACCAAAACTCGCCAAAAATCCACCTAAAAGGTGCGTTGAGATTGATAGATTATAGGGGCAAACTTATAGCAATTTCTGACGATTGGTTTGTGAGTTATTAAGAGATTTTATTTAGGATTTATGTAGTCCTAATGGCTGTAGATTAAATGTTATAACAACAGAAAAAATTCCTTAGAAAAATGAGACACCCTAGTGGCTCAACCATGCATATAGAGCATAGAATTGATTCTGCTTTAGACAATCTCAAAATCCCGAGTTTTCACCTTAAAAAACGATGCAAGATTTTATTTCTCTAGTGCAATTATATTAGTGCCTTTAGCTATTAGGTTATGGAGTCAAAATAAAAAAGATCTAGCAATGCTCTCCCCTTGGGGATGTAATCCCTTTTACTCCCCAAGGCAAGCAAGGCTAACTAGGAAGTACTAGGAGGGTGTAAACACTTTTATTTCTCCTAGTAAAACCTTATGCAACAAATTATTTCAAGACAAAAATGATGGATATGCTGGGGTTTTAAGCCCTTATACTCCCCAAGAATTCTATCAAATCACACTTGTAGCCAAGCAATGGAGCAACAATAAGATAGATTCCTTACTTGGTCCAAGCAACACCACTATAAAGCTCCTTTTACCAAGATTAATCCACCACAAATGCAAGAGAATAGATCCAAGAGAGGTAGCACACTACTTCTTCCACCAATAACACAAAGAAACCATAACAAGAGCACAAGAGTGAGAGATTTCCCAAAGAGGATGCAAATTTCAGCTAGGAGTCTTCTCACAATGGGAGAGCTATGATGAAAAATGAAATAGAGATAATCTCTATTTATACAAATCTTCTAAACATAGTTTGTCCACAAAACTTAGGGTAAAACACAAGATAAGGGGTAAAAAACCCTTATCTTTCCCCTTTACAAAAACAATATTATTTAATTAATACTTTGCACACAAAAGAAACCCTAAAAACATGATGTCACCCCCTTCTTGGGCAACATTTGGAACTTTTGGTCAAGTCATTGAGTTGGAAAAGGGAACGCTAGGCCTCCAAAAGACAATGGTCTTCAATCCATGCCTTTCTTCCATGATCCAAGGGTTCTTTCCTCCAAAACGTTCCAAATGTCCTCAATCACCACCAAACCCTAGACCTAATATGATGTCAAGCCCTCAAAGGTGACGTTTTGGCCTCCTTAGGCAAGTTGTTTGGGTGGTAGGGGCTAGGTGAGGTCTTCCATGATGTATTCTAGGCCTCCAAAGGCATGTCTTCATCATTAGACATGTGGGCCCTTGGCATCCAACCTGTGGGCTTCAAGCCCCATGGAAGCCCAAGCTAGGCTTGTTGTTCCAAAACTGTCCACCAGCTAGGTCTTGCAAAGACAAATGGAGACGCCCTCAAAGGATCTCAATTCAAATGCATAATGATGAGTAAATCAAATCAATAAAATAACCATCTAAGCATGTACATCCAAACCACCTCATCAAAATAAACCAATGCTCAAAGATCCTATTCAATTTGCAAAGTTTAGGTATGGAGGGTTGACAAAACGACCTATTGGGTGAATCATACCTCAAGTTTAGGGGTGTTTCTTAAGGGGACCTCATTCTAAGTCATGTGGATGAGGTGTCATGGATGGGGGGAAGACTTTTGGGTGTGGGTTTTCATGACATACAAGGGGCTGTAGTGTCTCATTTATGGGTGCCTTTGTAGAGGGTGTGTTGCACCTTCATTTTCAATGCAACCTTTTTCCAAGCCCATTTATTGCCTTTTATTCTTTTAGGATGTTTACAGGTTGAAGCCAAGGTGGGGCTTCTACCTATGCATGAAAAATTGTGCCCACCTTGACTCTACCCTGGTCACATCATGCTTCCCCAAGTTGAAAACATGTGTGGGGCTTCTACCCCATCAATAAAAACAGTGCCCACACATGCTCCACTCTAGTTGTCATTTTGTTATTAGTTATTTTTCACGGGTCTTGTTAGTTTCTTATGAGAGACATTTCATTGTCCTTGGGATACATGGGTGAGTATTAGAAGGTTAATGATTGACTTTTATCTTTTTCTAGCTACCAACCTCGAGTCCTTCAACCCCTTCTTCCCATGAAATGAGGGACAACCCCTTCTTGGGTCAGTATACCTAAAAATCCCAAAAAGTAAGGAGATGAGGGGATGAAGTGAGGAAAGTGACAAGTTTGGTTAGGAATGGCATGATGAATCATCAAGAGAACCTCCCAATAGTAATCATATCCCTAAGGGTGACCCACTTGCTAGGGCGCAATGTCAACCACCAAAGTGAAACAGGGCAAAGAGCATGATGTCCAAGCAAACATTACATAATCAAAAGCAGTAATAGACGCAACAAACTCAAATGCCTCAAATATTGAAATGACACTCACCATAATACCTGAATTGTACCTCATGGAACAAGACCCAATGTCTTTCAGAGGCCAACTGATGTGGTGGATACCGTCGTGGTGAACCTGGAGTTGTGGTGGTGAGGTGGGTCTCTGTCTGTGCAAGTGGACACTGTTGGTCAAGCTATCTCTAGGTACTCCATGTCTCCAACTTGAGGGCCTCGAGACATCATCTCCTTGGTTATCCCTAAGAGTTGGGGATAACAGGACCTAACCTCCCTAACCCCTCACGTAGGTAGAATAATATATTTTTCATGTAATAAAGGTCGATATTAATAAGGCCTAGTAATAAGGAAGAATAAGTCAAATGTAAGAAGACCTAATAGAAGTTTTTACTTCTAGAAGATCTTCCTCTATATTGTTATTTTGGTAGATAAATTTAGTATAAATAAGAGTCGGGGCATGAGAAGTTTATGTCTTGAGAAATGTTGTAATTGAGTGTTGTGCTGCCGGAGGTTGCCCCCTCGAATAGACAAGTGAGCATTGTTTCCTATCAATAAAGGTATTATTTTGGTGTTGTGATTTCATATATTGTGTTGTTCCATTTTTATTCTCTGCAATATTTCTATTTTTTGCTATTATAATAGATTTGGTACCTTACAACAAATGTGGATTATAGTCAACTAAAGTCCATAACTATTGTTGTTATAGGTTCATCGTAGGTTTATCATGGGTTCATCGTAGGCTTGCCATGCGATAGGCCAATATCCGTCAGCAGTCCATTGTACCATCGACCCTAGTTCATCCCAATCTGACAAGTTTTCGTCACCAACTCGTCGTACATGCATTGTAAGAGCGACCAATGTTCGTCATAAAATCATTTACTAGTCATCGAACCAACGAAAAACGACCGACGAACCGACTTTGTTTTCGACGGTGGTTGTTCGGACGATTAACATTATGTTAGTCGAACAATCGACGTGCATTGTCGTCGATGGCCCGACGAATGTTTTATTAATTAAAAAAAAAACAATTTTATCATGCCATGTTAAGCCAAGAGTTTCAACCAGAAGGATAGACACCCTAATATATATATA
>JASDQU010508063.1:4534-15425 GCA_032191745.1 Picea mariana
AGGGAGGGAGAGAGAGATAGAGGTATGTTTTGTGTTAATAGGAACATGCGCACATTCATGTTACTAATAATGCTTGTGCACTTTAGGAACACATGGGAACTTTAGAAATGTGTGTGATTTCCTAAAGAACAGGTGTGTTATTTTCATTTCAATTTTTTTAGGAACGTATGTGCATTCTTGAACATGTGTTTCTTAGGAATGCATGCATGTTCACAAATAATTTGAGTAGGAAAGTGTGTGTGGAAAATCGGTGAGTACCAAGTATATAGGATTAATAACATGCCCATGTTTCTAGGAATGAACATGCGTTCCTTCACACCTCATTGCCACTTTTTTGTCAATCAAGTTTCTGCAATCCCCCTTAGGTTGACCTACACTACCTGGTCTCCATTTCACAATGCCATAGAATCAATTTTTTTGTCATTTATCCTACAAACAACTCAATAGAGGTAAAAAGGTGATATAAAGTGACTTTAAAGTGATACACAAAAAAAGTAACAACATGCTCCACAAAGGTTGTAGGTAAGTAAGAGGAGGTAGAGTCCATAGATATTTCCACAAAACTAGATAGAGAAGAATCCATGAGTTTTTGAGGGAGATTGAGTGGAGCCACTACACTCCCTACAAGAGGTTGTAGGTTTGTTAATGTGAGGGATATATCCACCTATTTTTTCCCACTTATGGCCATGAATGAATTGGTCTTCATTTTCCATTCTCTAAAACTAAGTATTTGTTTCAGAGTATAAGGTACACATTGATCTCATACCTAGTTAGTCTCTAAAATATAGGGATCCAACCCTTTCTACCATTAATTCAATTACATCGCCAAATAAGTGACATTACCATGAACATTTTTCACATCCATATCACATTGCTGCAATGGATTATACATGTCTTTAAGGACATAGAGGATGCAACAAAACTTGTTCTAGTGGCAACATGCCATGGATTTAGATTTGTGGAGACTCAAATCACCCAATTCAAGGAGTCCAAAGCTGGAGAAACTACCAAATTCTTTGGCTACATGCTATAAATAATATCTTCATTAGACAAAACCTATATTGACCCAACATGAGGCCAATTCATCCCACATACATCAATAACCTCTATCATTGTATAGTTCATAAATACAAAAGCATGTAGGAAATAGGTAAGGTGTGTGGCATGTTAAGGCCAATTTCTTTAAGTCCTTTTTTCCACTCTCATTCATAGAGATGTGTTGTATGAAATATTAGCAACCTAGATGAAAAGACACCTTAGAGTAATGGAAATGTTGTGTTTGATATAATGAACCACTTTTTATGCTTAAACAACATTTGCAAACATCAAACCCCACATTCATCTACCTACCTAGTTAAAAGTTAATATTCCAAAGAGGATGATAGAATTATCGTCAATTTTTCCCCATAGAAATAGATCTTTGACATATTCATGTGAGAATGAGACTATTGGGAAGAATTTATTGAAATATGGCTCTAATAATTAACATAGAATCACCAATCACAATTACCTTAACAGATTCTCTTCCATTAAGATTGTGAAACATTACTAAATAGAAAGCACTTCTACCTCATTCATGGAATGACCAATTCCCTAATAAAGTTATATTTATTTTCATTTATCATAGTAATAAACTAGCCCCCACCCCTCTCCCCCTACCTAACACCTTCCTCCCTTGAATTACCATTTGAGGATGCATTGAATAATATGATATGATGATTTATAATTTTTTTTCTAAAGATTGAATTATGGAATTTCCATTCTAACCTAAAAATGTATTCTCTTTATAGATAGTTAGATTCATATTAAAGGCTAAGAGGAATGGGTGGGGAGGAGGTGATAAAGACATTGTTTGAATTTCCTATCCATGTGAAAGTGAACCCGAATGGAAATTTTTTCACTCCTCTATTGGAAATTATGTTCTTTTATTCTTATTCTTTCCCTTCCCATGAAACTCCCTATTCTATAAGTATAAGAAATTAAGGAATAATTTATGTATTGCATAATAAAGATTTTCTCTGTTGTATTGTTGTATATATTTTCAACATCAATATTTTATTTCATCCATGATTTCCCTTCTTAAATTTTCTAGGAATAGAACTGTATTATTAAATGTATGCTATACATCTTATTTATATCTTTATTCCATCACCCGCCATCTACTACTTTCAATTCCTAAACAAAATTGTAGTTAAGAAGTTTACATCTTCAACTTTTTTATCCATGTCATCACTTTTCATAATGTTGAAAATATTTTATGCATATTGTATATCTTTTCCGTTAACTTTGTGATTTTTTTATGTTAAATAATTTCCATTTACCTTACAATTCAAACCATAATTTTTTTATCTGATAATATCCCCTTGCCTTTTTTATCTAATAATATCCCCTTGCCTTCCCTTTCTTTTTCCAATCTATTGAATCCATTGTTAACATCAATGTGTTTTTAATGGACATACATGTGTGAACGTGCCTTGATGGTATGTGACAATGAAAAAAATGATATATCCACTTGTAACACAATGAACTAAGAGTAAGTTTTATGTTTATTGGCTTTCCAAAGTGACATAAACATCGTTTTTTTTCATGCAGTTTCATGGTTCAAATGGTTCAACATGCATATAAGTTTGTTTGACCCTTGTATCCTAATTTTTGTATATTTTTAATGTCTTGGTGACTCACTCTATATATGTAACATTTCCTAGTTTAATCAAGGAAAATTACATGCAGAAAAATACACATATTTTTTTTTTGTTGATTCATTTACTATGGATTACCAACCATGACATATACACTTGATTATAACCAAAATTAGCCACCCATAATGAAATGCATCTACAAAATTCTAAATGAACATGCATGAAACAAATAAATCATTCAAAACAACAATAAACTATTCACATACATAGATTTAAGAACAACAATTAAACTCACCAAATAACTCATGAAATAAATAAACACTTATCTTTTATAAAATGTTTATGCAACCAGTTGTTTGGGAAGGACATTCCACCCAACCACATAAATGTTTTTCTAAATCTAAACAACAATTCACTCCTAGCCTAGGGCTAGGAATCCAAAAAAGAAGGGTGTCTCTCATAGTCCACTCCCAACTCACTATCACACAGCCCACTAGTATTGTCCTACAACTATATTGAATTCCTTCCGACTCTCTTCCCCTTGGCCTTCCCAACGCAAGGAATGTACCCTTTCATTTCTCTTAGTGCATTATGCATCCCATTCATTTATTAGGGTCTCTCTATCAAAAGAAACTAGAAATATCTCTGCTGGGAACTCCAAGGAATTCACTTCCAGGAAAACTACCAACAACCAATAACCACACTTGTTGTTATAGTGCAAATCACTCAGGAGTTCACTCTTCAATATTGACAACCTGGTTCTTCAATTTCCATCTCCAACATGATCATAAATTCTCCTAACCTTCTTGATCTAGCTTTGGTGCTCTTTTTCCTTGCTTCCTTCTTGTTGTTCATACCCAAATGAATGTGTAAAAACTACCCATATCATCCCATAGTAATTTCCTCTAATTTCACAAGACAATTGAATTCTCACTCTACCCAATATTGTTTGCTTCTTCCCCATGCTTTCCAATAAATATGGGATGTGACTCTCACACCCACCCTCTTATATGATTTTAATGATTGGGCTCTCACACCCTCAAACATAAATAGAGTTTTTCTCCAAAATATAATATAATTCATAAAATTGGGTTTGGATTAATACTCATAATTCATTTCTCTTTTGGGTTCCTCTTATACACTCCGTAGGAATTCTCTCCTCTTATGGAAAACTCAACCCTCATCTCTGTCCATTTTACTAGCAATTTGTATCACATTATATTTATTAAAATTCAGAAAATACATTTCACATATTACATCGCTTGGTCATAGCCACATTCATATCTACATTATGCATTAATTAAACTGGGGATTATAGTGGGGATGTCACAATATCATGAATTGGAGGCTATTATTTCATATAGGTACAATTTACCAAAGTCTGTGCCAATACAATAGAAAGGTTAGAGACAAGAAAATAAAAATAAAAAGATTATAGTAGATAGGGGAGTTTTAGAGTGTTCATCATATTGTTTATCAAACTAAGGGTGAAATAGATCATTGAGATCCCTACTATGGAGGTTCATTTTTGTTGTATGCTTATTTAATATTGAATGTGAAGAATTAAAACAATTCAAGTCTTGCACATAGAATAAGGATCAGGTTAACTAAATGAGTAAATAAAAATCAGTTTATAGGTTCCTGGGGCTAAAGGCTAGGAAAAAAACACATGCAACATGGGCTCCAAATATAGAGAAATCTAAATATTTATGAATAATTCAAGAGTCAAAGATGACATTTTTAAGGATTCAAATATTCTACCTATGTATGGTATTTTAGGAGATTATTTTTGTTTGAAATATATTACATATAGATAAGTAGAAAAAGATTTAGTAAAAAAACATATAATTTACTATTAAAAATTTTAAATTTTGATGAATATTCTCAAATTGATCATATCTAAGTAAAAAATATGTGAATTTCTAACCAATTGACCACTATATACTTTAGAAAACTACCAAAATATAACCAATTGGTGAAATGTTTCTCCTAAAATTACCTTTGTCAAAGTGTACGAACCAATTTGTAATTTGAAATTCCTTCAAAATTGATTTCCAATATGAAATTCCTTCAAAATTGATGCAAGGGGAAATAATGTGATGATCTTAAACACCTCATCAAAAAATAAGAGAGTTGTTTATAGAAACAAAGTCATGCGATCAATAATAAATACAAAGGAGGGGTTTATTTTAGTTGTTTATTCTACAATATGGGATTGAATGCCAACTTGTGAATAAGATAAACAAAATTTCATATTTGTTCATGTGCATAAACATCTCATGATAATTGTTTCATGTGCATAAACATATGATGATGATTTTATCGTTTATTTATCAAGTTTTATTTGTTGGTTCATGAGTTTTGGATTTCTTAAAATCCCACGCCAAATTAGGAAGTATGAGTGAATCCATGGATCTAAATAGGTTTTACTTCGATGAATAGTTTTAAATAAAAATAAACTATTTATTTCAAAAAAATATTAATCATGGATTCTAAAATACCTCAATAAGGGGATTTTAATTCCCCTGCTCAAGGTATTTTAAATCCTTGGTCGCGAATAAACCTTGGCCTAGATCTTGAAAGTCAAGAATCCTTCCCCATTTCTACAAGTTTTCATGGAGCTACAACTTCCACTAGGTGAAATCCATACATGCCTTCCATCGAAAGTGTGAGACTTAGTTCATGTAGATTCTTGATTGAATCATCTATCCAATGACATGTTTTTCTCATTTTCAATTTCATATTATATATTAAATTTATTTTTTCTATAACTTATAAAAATTTGTTTTCTCCCAAGTAGTGTAGTTCCCCAAAGAAAAATACGTATCTTAAAATGTAGAGAACCAAAACATTATAAAAAATATTAGTACAATATGTGAAGCTTTCTTTTTTGAAAGTGTATTTCTAGTTTTTCATTTTATGTAAATAAGAGTACAATGTTATTAACATGGTCACACTCATGATCATCATTCTCTTATATGATAATAATAATTTTTTTCTTGAAAAAAAATATTAATTATTTTTACAAGCAACACAATGTTCTTGAAAATTTCTATAAACACACCATTAATATGCAAAAAATCAAAATCATGATAATCCAATTTAAGAAAAGGTTTTTCCATCTAACATGAAGATGTACCTATTTGTATTTAAATACTTAGGCACCATTTGTAATAGTTATTAGTCCTTAACAAAGGCGTAGAGGGACTATAGCGATCGATAATCCGTTGAATTTATATTAGTTTGTCGTTTGACTACAAACTTTTGAATACTTTCTAATGTTTGACATAGAGAGCTAGAAGCATTATTTTTTATATAATAAAAATATACATATATATATATATATATATGATGATCTAATTGGATGATAGATTTGAGGTCTCATTGCCAACTTCGCTATTCCCAATGAATTATATGTTGCCATATCCAAAGTTTTATCATGCATGGTACTTTTTTTATTTGTACTAATCATATTGAAATGTTTAGATATCCAAGGTTTATAGTGATCGATAATTCCAAAGTTTATAACCTTCTATTGTGATTTTTTTTTATTTGTGTTATTATTATTATTACTCTGTATTTGTATTGAAATGTATTGACACTTTTTTTGAGGTGCTTGAATAGGCTTGGCTTGACAGCTTAAATGTTTACATGACACGAGGTCCTCAAATAGGCCCGACAACTTAAATGTTTGCATACTGCGAGGCCTTTAGTAGCCTGATAGCCTTAAATGTTTATCTAAATAGGCTTCTCAGAGTACATTTTTCCTCGAAAGTTTCCATACAATGCTACAGTAAATTTACACAATATTGTTGTCCACCGCTAGTTGAATAGACATTGTATGTTTCATACTTCTTCTAGGCTTAGAATGAAATTTCGTCATTGTTGAAGCTACATACATTGTTTACTAGTTCAATGGGTGCTTCTTCTTCGTCGATTCGTCGGTTGTTTATTGTTGTTGTTGTTTGGTTCACAATTCGACCTGCGCTTCTGTATTTCATCGTTTCGAAGTAAGTTTCCATGCCATAATTTCATTTTATATTCCTTCTTTGTTGTTCAGTGTTTGTAGTTTGAAAGTAAGAATTTTTGCTTATTTCTACTGGCATGCTTGTCATATGTTTTTGGTTCCTTCTGTGCTTCGGCTGTAGTTTCGTAATCATTGGAGATACATATGTTGTTTATTGGTTCGGTGGTTGTTGCTTATTTGTTGGTTCGTTGGTTCTTCGGTTGCTGGTTTTTTTTGTTTGGATGAAGTTTACGATTTTGGGGCCCTGGGGATGCAGTTGGTCCTATTCATAATTTCTTGTTGGCTTGGTGCTTGCTTTTTTCTTTTGTTTACTTCGACTTTGTAGGTTTGGGGTCCTGCGCTGACACTTGGAGTTGTATTTTTATTTTTTTGGGGGCTCTTTACGGTGCTCAGACCCAGCACCCACTAGTGGACATGTGGTTGTGTTATTTTCCATCTTTGGCGAGGTCGAGATCTATTCTGCTATAAAATTTTGCTGATACTTCAGTGTTGACATGATAGAAAATAGTGGCATAAAAAAAATAATTGGACAACTACATGTGCAATTGAAATATCCGTTGTTTCTTTGTTAAAATAAAACATGTGCAAGTTGCACTTATAAACCATGTATGGTTGAATGTGCCCATATCAAAATACATGTTCTTTATCCTATACACAGAGTGGTGTGACCACGATACAATTTGTCTTGTACTTGAGATATGATATGTACAACAAAGAGAGTAAAAACTTATATTTTCATGTCTGGAAGCATATATGGATACTTTTCCAGGGAAAACCAAAATCGTTTGGCTATGGTGATGTACTCTCTTAATATTTTTTGACTTGTAATATATTTTGGGTAGGGAAAAAGTTTATATATTTATAGACATGGATGGAGAAAAGCAAAGGTTCATGTTTATGCCTATCTTTTATTCTATTCGTTGATTGTCATTTACTGTATGTACATATTACTTGTTCTCTGGTCCATACTAGCTTCCATTCATGTTCATTGTGTTTTGTGCATTCCCGCATTCAAACAAACAGAATAGCTGGAGAACACGATGAAGTCTTGACTGGAGCAGTCAAAGAGGAGATACAAAGGTGCATGTTTGTACTATTATTTCATATTTGGTTTTTTTTTTTTTCATTTATTGTCTGTATGTATGTTCACCTAGTTTATTGTATGTAAATGTTGCATGCCTTCCTACATAATAACTTATCTTCATTACATGTCTCCCTGCATACTAACTTCCTTGATGTCCATTGTATTTTTCCTGCATTGCTACATTTAAACAAACATAATCTCTGGAGAGGACGATGGACTCTTTGGCACGAATGTAGACGAGGAGTTACAGAGGTGCATATATGTGCTCTTATTCCATATTCCAGTTTTTAGTATATCAGATATTGTCTGTGTATTTGTTGTGCTTGTTCCACTGCTTTGCACCGTTTTTTATTTTTTCTTTTACCTCCCCTGTATGTATATGCTATGTATTTTTCTTCTTATTCTCATGTGAATCATATTCTGTTTTTTGTTACATTGAAATAAATAGAAATGTTTTTTTTTCTTTTACATGTCTTTCTTCATACTAACTTTCTTTCATGTCCATTGTATATTCGACGTTGCTACCTTGAAAGAAACATGTTGGTTGGACAGGAAGATGAATTCTTCTATGCAACAACAGAGGATTTTATGGTACAATCTTCGAAAAGATATACCAATTGTGCTAGTAATTTAAATATACAAAGCAGGTGGGGGCATATAATATTAGACTAGAAAACGATGACTTGGAAGCAATGGGCCTTTGTGCCCTCCCCATTTTCACTTTTTCCATTTTATATTATCCCTTTTGCTTTCTAATTTCTCTTCTTACTGGTCTTTCCGAAAATGCCTTGGTGTGCGGGTTGGCGGATTCACGGGTTCACATTTATGGTCACGCTTCTACCTTATTCCATACTTACCCACTTTGTCGATTGCGGGTGTCGGGCTGGCGGGTTCAAGATTGCTACCCTGGCCTCCGAGGTTTCACGATATACAGATTGGTCGTTGTTAGGGTCCTAACCCACACATAGGTAGAAAAATATATTCAGATGTAATAAAGGTCAATATTAATAAGTCCTTTCAATAAAATAGAGTAAGGCGGATGTAAGAAGACCTAATAGAAGCTTTCGCTTCTAGAAGGATCTTCCTCTGGATGCTTCTTTTTAGTATAAATAGGAGTCGAGGGTATGAGAACCCTAGCTGGGATATTATTATAATAGAGCTCTTCTCAACTAGAGGTTGCCCCCTCGAAGAGGCCTGTGAACATTGCTTTCAGATTCAAATTGTTATTTATGTTGCTATTCTCATATCATTTCAGTGTTATTGTGGTGAATATTCTAGTTATATTTCTATTATTCTTCCATTACTAGCATTTTATTTCAGTTCTGCATACATTTTATATCTGGTATATTACAAGTGGTATCAGAGCACTTTCCTGGGAAAAAAGTGTGGGTTAAATTTTTTTTCAGGGTAGAGATGTATTCTGGCATCTTTAAGCCACAGAGATCTATCGTTACATACATAAACCCATAGTTGAGGGATTCATACATGCAGGAAATACAAGTGGTACCTAAGTGCACATCTATTGGCCACCCTTGTAACCCTTGTTGGTACCCCTTCGAGTGGTAGCGCATCAGACAACACCTGTGTATGGATCGGCCTAGATTACCTGAAGCCTGACTGTTATAGTGTCATCGAGAATAGCACTCGGGAAGATACTCTCTAGTACCTGGGTAGTCGGGTAGTACGACTAAGGCTACGGTCTATCCTCCTTAGTTAGTGCCCTGAGATATTGGGTCGATTACTACTATTGGACCCCCCATGTATATCAGAGAGATATAACACAGGGAAAACTCTTGTCTGTAGAACCCTTGAATACCTAACCCTTGGGGGACAGAAACATAAACAAATTAAAACATACAAAATCTATTGTCACGCAATTGTGTTCGGGTTGCCAAGTAAATACACATTTCTTTTTGCTTAAGCATTTGGGCATTTCCTCCCTGCATTATTCTTTAGACNTGTAAAAAAAAAAAAAAAGTCTGGAATTTTTTTCACCATTATTTGAGACCTATTCTATTGGACTCATCTCTTCTCCCTTATCACATTCATCCATATAAATTTTTTCGGCCAAAAATGTTTACCCCACCCGCCCCTTTTCAGTTTCCTTATCCTCATGGCCCATACTCGTAGCTAAGACTTGGAAGCTCACTTCAACACCTTGCAATCTGGTCTCATTGAGACCCAACAAGAAGTGAAACAACTCAGTGCCAATGTTTTCGCCATCAATACAACCATGCAGTCGTCAATGGGGGAAATCAAACAAGACCTCACCACCTAGCTTGAATCAGTCTTTTGGACACTCTACACCAAACTTCATATCCCTACAGATAGCCCTTCCTCTTCCTCACCTCCACATACTGAAGGTGACCATTCCTCGCATTCCCATACCTTACAAAACCATCACTTTCAACGTGACCTACGCCTTATGTGGGTGGATGTGACCAAATTTGATGGCTCTGACCCCACTGGTTGGGTAACCCAAATGGAACATTACTTCTCTTTATACGACATTACAGATGACTTGGCCAAACTTCAGTATGGTGTTCTCCATCTAGATCAAGAACGTTGGTAATGGTGGCAATGGAGAAAAAATTCTCGTCAAGGGTATATTGCTTGGACACACTTTGTGGCAAATCTTTATGAACTCTTTGACACTGACACCAACCATTTGGGTCGTTTGACAAAGATGAAACAATTAGGAATAGTGGAAGACTTTATAGCTGCCTTTGAGCGCCTAACTTTTAGAACAAAGGGCATGTCTGATGCCTTTTTCTGAGAGTGTTTTATCAACGGCCTCAAGGATGAAATCCAGGCCCATGTCCTCATGGATCGGCCTGAGAGTTGGGTGGAGACTAACAAAAGAGCTAAAGAAGCACAACAGGTTGTATCTGCTCAAAACCGAAAACCCTCCTTTATCCCTCGCCCTAAACCAGTAAATCCTACTACTCCCTCATCTCCACTAAAGATCCAAAAATTGACCAGGGCTAAAATGGCTGAAAACCAACTCAAAGGCCTTTTTTATAACTGTGATGACATTTCCTGGGACACAAGTGTAAAGAACAAAATATTTTTATGGCCATCTCCAAGGAGATTTCGGAAGAAGATGAAGAAACTCCCTCTGTGTATGAGTCACCTGAATCC
>JASDQU010508064.1:0-12696 GCA_032191745.1 Picea mariana
TAAGGGGACCACTTTGGAGTTCATCCATTTGTTTACCTTTGCATTGATTGGTTTCCACTTGGACATGGGTCCTCCAACCATTCTCATCAAGGGAATCATATCAATCAATTACTTGACATCAACCAATGACATCAATCAAACCAAACCATTTACATCAATGACATATGATCCAACAGATGGAAATATTCTAATTTTCACTGAAGGAAACACATGTTATGGAAGTAAAGAGAATATTCAGATATCTCAAAGGAACATAAGACTATGGATTATGGTATCCAAAAGGGAATGATCTATATCTAGTTGCATACACATATGCAAATTGGGAAGGAAGTATTGATGATTAAATAAGTACATGTGGAGCAACCTTCTACTTGGGTGATTGTTTGGTATCTTGGTTGAGAAAGAAACAATATTCAATATAATTTTCCACAATAGAGGCATAGTATATTACAGTAGTAACATGTTGTACACATGTTCTCTGGATGAGGAAAACTTTGTAGGACATACAGGTGGAATATGACGAGCCTATTCCGATATTCTATGATAACACCAGTGCTATAAGTATCTCTGAGAATCCAATAATGCATTCCAAGATGAAACAAATTTCAATCAAGTTTCACTTTCTACAGGAGCAGGTTATAGAAAAGAGCATCAAGGTAGATTATGTTGGTACAAAAGAGAATATTGTAGATATTTTCACCAAACCTCTTCCAAGGGAGGATTTTGAGACCTTCGACATAAACTTGGAGTAGTTTCAGCCCCAAAATGAATGATTGTTGAAAGACTTGAATTATTTTTATTAGAGATGAACACGAGGAAGCACCATGAAGAGAAACATCATTAGATATCAAAGGCTTACTGACTGGGGGAGCAACCCCAAGGATAAGTCATCCTTTTCCATTGATGTTAAAGGGGGAGAGAAAAACATAGGAATGGAAGAGAAGAGACATGAAGATAGGGGGAGCCAACACATGAAGACATGGGGAGCCATCATGAGAATGAGTGTTTCCATTGTTGTGTATAAGTTTTTCCATCAATTCCAAAGGGGGATATTGTTAAAATATTGATTATTGCAGGGATAATTAATTATTGAAGGGATTAATTAATTATAGAAAAGATTAATTGTCGAAAAAGATTAATTATCAAAATTTTAGATGTTGGAATATTGGTTGTCATTGATTTCAACCCTTATTGCATGTCGAAGTAAAGTGACAGTAAACAAAAGATAACAAGTTGCATGTGATTTGCATGTGAGTTGCATGCCATCATGAGTTACATGGTAGTTGCATGTCATAGAGAAATTTCTCTTTAAAACACAAAGAAGAGTCAATTGAAAATCACTTATGTGTATTCACTTATAAGTATACATGATGGATATCTGAGGCAGTGAGTTGAAGACAAAGAAGTCAAGTGAAGTAAGAAGTTTACAAGAGCAAAGAGTACAAATAAGGATTTTCATAAAGGAATTCATTGAGAATATCTGTGGGTTTCAAGAGGAAAAGTGCAGACATCCATGGCCTACAATGAGGAAAAGCATGGATACCCACATGAAGATAGTGCATACAGTCATGGACCTATGAAAAAAAACACAATACGTTCATGGATTTGGAAGTCAATTAATCTTCAGCGTAAAGGTATGTCTTCTAGAGAGTGTTAGGGAGTTTTTTTGAAGAAATTAGGAACACGTATGTCTCAGTGAGTTATAAGTACTTGATTAGAAGAACTCTTTTATGGATTTTGGTATGAGGTATGTGTGGTTGAAGTCTTGATGATATATTGATATCAATAGAATAAATAKAGGTATCAGGAACAACAACAAAAACATGTTATCAATTACAACAACAAAGGTAGTGACAAGGTTGTCTACATTTATATTTCAGGGAGGCTGGACGGGACAAGGAAGGGGGGTTATATCCTCCTTCTGGTYAGAGCCAAAAATTTATGGAGTTGGAGCTTCCTTTAGGTTTCAAMTTGTAATTAGGGGGTTGGAGCCTCCTTCCAGTTGTATTTAGATAAATAGGAAGTTTGTGCTTCCAATAAATGTACTCTTTGACAAATAAGAAAAGCATTCTATGGTTTTTTCCCGCATTTGGTTTCCACATAAAACTTCAGTGTATTGTGTTTATGTGATGTTTATGCATTGATTTATGGTATTGATGCTATATTGAATTCTGATTGAATATCATTGAATATTTATATTGTGTTTAAAGAAATACAAGTACTAATATTGATTCACCCCCCCTCTTAGTATTCCAACATCATCATCACTGTCATCATGATCATGATCATCATAATTGTCATCGTCATTGTCAAAATAGTCGTGATCATTGTCATCATCATCATCATTATCATTGTCATAATCATCATCTTCATCATTATCACCATCATTGTCAATATCATTATCATCGTCATCGTTGTCATTATTGTCATCATCTAGTTCATCGTCATCTTCATCATTGTCTTAATCATCATCATCATCATCATTGTCATCATCATTTTCATCATCATCGTCATCATCATTGTCATCGTCATCATTATTTTCATTGTCATTGTCAACAATGTCATCTTCATCATCATCATCATCATTGTCATCATGATCATTGACATTGTCAATATTGTCATCATTGTCATCCTCATTGTTATCATCATCATTTTCATCGTCATCATAATCACTGTCATCATTATCATTGTCAACTTCATGGTCATTGTAATTGTCATCATCATCATCATCATTGTCATCATTGTCATTGTCATCATCATCATCATCGTCATTATCATTATCATCGTCATTGTTATTCTTGTCATCATAATCATCATTGTCATTGTCATTGTCATCATCATCATCATTTTCATTGTCATCGTCATCATAATTTTCGTTGTCATCATCATCATCATCATTGTCATCATCATTGTCAGTTTCATCATCATCATCATCATCATAGTCGTTATTGTCATCATCATCATCAATGATGACATACCTAATCCCTGTAACCACTTTACATCATATTACTATAACCATTATCATGCCCAACTCACTAACCTACAAAACCATATTAGGTAAAATCATGAAGGTGGGTAACACTTTTGTGAGAATCAGGTCTCCAAAATTCCTAGAGACCTTTTTTCAATCTAACTAATACTTCTTTAGGACGATAGTCCTATTTTTTCGGCCGAACCTTTGAACGTCAAATCAAATGGTACCATGAAGACACCCTCATTTTCTTTGTACAATTTTAGATAGACAGATTTTTTTCATCCGATAACATCTTTTCGGTCGAAAGAATCTTTTAGCCGAAAGAACCTTTCGATCGAAAAAATGTTTATATATTACCCACACATCGCGCCTATAATAGATTTCTCGAATTGTTGGTTAGGTGATAGAGCTAGGTGCACGTCTTGGTGCTAGTGGACGTTGTTGTTGCGGGTGGACGTTGGAGTAGTGGGCGGATGTTGGTGCTGCAAGCATGCAGACGTTGGTGCCGTAGGAGGGAAGACGTTGGTGTTGTGGGCGTTTGGTCCAGGTAATTTTAGAGATAATTTTAAATTTTATGATTTAAATAGTTAGTCTTAGTATTAAATTGTTTGATTTTAAATTTTGTAGTGTTAGAGTGTTGACAGGGTTGTATTCAGACCTATCCATGTACAGGGACATGCCCGAATTCAGGCCTATCCCTGTACATGGACAGGGTTGAATATGGCCCTATCCATGTACAAAGACATGCCCAAATTATACCTTACATTCCCAGAATTATACCTTCAAAGAAATCCAAAGAATTTCCTTTGGCATGTGGTAAATTTAGAAAGAAATTGAATTTTTTAGAGACTAAGATGACTTATATATGGCTGAAAAGACATAAATTTTGATTAGATATAGCAAAGAGAGTAAATAACTATGTATAATTAAAAAAGAACGGTCCTAAGATTCAAACATTGAATGCTGTAAAACATCTTAGAACATCATTGTAATAAGAATAAAATAACTGAAAAATGTGTTAGGGACCTAACCCTCACATAGGTAGAGCAATATGTTCAGATGTAATAAAGGTCAATATTAATAAGGCCTTGCAATAAAGCAGAATAAGTTGAATGTAAGAAGACCTAATAGAAGCTTCCGCTTCTAGAAGGATCTTCCTCTAGATGGTTCTTTTGATAAACATATTTAGTATAAATAAGAGTCGAGGGTATGAGAACCCTAGCTTGGATATTATTGTAATAGATCTCTACTCGACTGGGGGTTTCCCCCTCGAAGGGGCCCGTGAACATTGCTTTCAGTAATCTAAGTGTTCTTTCTGGTGTTATTCTGTTATCATTTCAGTATTATTGTGGTGTTATTATGGTTATATTTTTGTTCATCTACCATTTCTAGCATTTTATTTCTGTTCTACATACTTTTTATATCTGGAATATTACAAGTGGTATCATAGCACTTTCCTTGGCATAAAATTGTGGGTTAATTTTTTTTCAGGGTAGAGACGTATTCCAACGTTTTTAATCCATAAAGATCTGTCGTGACGCGCATAAACCCACAGTTGAGGAATCATACACACAATAAATACAAGTGGTTCTTAAGCGCACATCTATTGGCCAGCCTTATAACCCCTGTTAGTACCCCTTCGAGTGGTAGCACATTAGACAACACCTATGTATGGACCAGTCTAGATTTCCTGAAGCCCTCTTTAGATAAATTGATCGACCACCTGACTGCTACAGTGCCACTAAGAACAACACTCCGGAAGATACTCTCTAGTACCTGGGTAGTTGGGTAGTATGACTAAGGGCATGGTCTAGCCTCCTTAGTTATTGCCTTGAGATATTGGGCTGAGTACTACTATTGGACCCTGCAGGTATATCAGAGAGCTATAACATAGGGTAAACACTTGTCTGTAGAACCCTTGAATACCTAACCCTTGGGGAAAAAAACAAAAAATAAACCAGACAAGATCTATTTCCGTGCAACTGTGTTTGGGTTGTCAAATCACTACACATTTCTTCCTGGTTAAGCATTTGGGCATTTCATCACTGCCATATTCTTTAGACCGAAGTCTAACTCCGCAGGTGTAAAACAAAAAAAGTATGAAAATTTTTGCACCATTATTTGAGACATATTCCATTGGATTTCTCTCTTCTCCCTTATCACATTCATACATATCATTTTTCAGCAAAACGTTTTGACCCCACCTGCCCCGTCTCAATTCCCTAGTCATCATGGCCCATACCCGTAGCCAAGATTTGGAAGCTCACTTCAATACCTTGCAATATAATTTCACAGAGACCCAACAAGAAGTGAAACAACTCATTGCCAATGTTTCCGCCCTCAATACAAACATGCAAACCTCCATCGCCTCATCAATCGAGGAACTCAAATAATACATGACTACCCATCTTGAATCTATCGTTTCAATGATCTGCACCAAGTTGCATATCCCTGCAGATAACCCTTTATCTGACCCACCTCCACATACCGAAGTTGAAACTCCCTCTCATTCCCATAATTTTCAGCACCATCACTTTCAACGTGACCTACACCTTCCACGGGTGGATGTGACCAAATTTGATGGCTCGGATCCCATTGGTTGGGTAACCCAAATGGAGCATTATTTCTCTTTATACGACATTACAGATGACTTGGCCAAAATCCGGTATGGTTTTCTCCATCTAGATCAAGAAAATTGGCAATGGTGGTAATGGAAAAAAACTTCTCTTCAAGGGTATATTGCTTGGACACACTTTGTAGTAGAGCTTTATGAACACTTTGACACTGACACCAACCATTTAGGCCATTTGAAAAAGTTGAAACAATCCGGAAAAATGGAAGACTTTATATCTTCTTTTGAGCGCCTGGCTTTTCGGAAAGAGGGCATGCCTGATGCCTTTTTCCAAGAATGTTTTATCAGTGGCCTCAAGGATGAGATTCGTGCCCATGTCCTCATGGCTTGGCCTTAGAGTTGGGTGGAGGCTACTAAAATAGATAAAGAAGCACAACAGGTTGTATCTTCTCAAAACAGGAAACCCCCCTTTATTCCTCGCACTAAACCAGTCAATCCCACTACCCCCTCTGCTCCACTAAAGATTCAAAAATTGACCAGGGTTGAAATGGCTGAATGCTAACTCAAAGGCCTTTGTTATAATTGTGATGACAAATATTTTCTGGGCCACAAGTGTAAGGAAAAAATGATTTTTATGGCCATCTCAGAGGATATTTCAGAAGAGGATGTTGAAACTCCCTTTGTGCCTGAGTCACCTGAAACCACCGACATAACCCCTCCCTCATACCCTCCCGAAGTAGAATTGGTCATTTACCTAAATGCTCTCATTGGATTCTCTACTCCCAAAACCCTCAAGCTAATCAATTACATCAAGCATAGGAAAGTCATCATTCTGGTTGATAGTGGAAGCACCCATAATTTTATCCATTGCCGCATTGCCCAGGAAACTCATTGCTATATCCATGCAGTCAATAATTTCCAAATCATGATTGCCAATGGAGGCTCCATGAAATGTGGAGGGAGTTGTGAAAATGTGCATCTCCAAATTGGTAACTACCTCCTGAGATCTCATTTGTTTGTTATCAACATGGGTGGTTGTGAAATTGTGTTGAGTGCAGATTGGCTAAGGACTTTGGGTCCCATTCTCATGGATTTTAAGGAATTAACCATGCAATTCGACCAGGAGGGCCAACAATATAAGTTCCAAGGCATCACCACTGGTTCACCTAAGATTATTAGTTCCCATTGCATGGAAAAGCTACTAAAAAAAGGTCATTCTGGCGTTACTTCCCAACTCCATGCCATACAAGCAACTAAGACACCCTCGGTGCTGCAAGACCTCCAATATATCCTCTCTAAATATTAAGTGGTCTTTTCCACTCCCCAAGGAATCCCTCCACCCTGTGGTGTTCATGATCATTTCATTCCCCTTGTACCAGGAATCCTTCCTCCCAATATCCGTCCCTATCGTCACCCCTTTTCCCAAAAAAATGAAATTGAGAAAATGGTTCAGGAACTCCTTAACGCAGGTGTTATCCTCCCTAGTACAAGCCCCTACTCTTCTCCTGTGGTCATGGTCCTGAAGAAATAAGGTTCTTGGCGAATGTGTCCTAACTTCCGTGCCCTCAATAAACTCACTATTAAATACAAATTTCCCATTCCTGTCATTGATGACCTCTTGGATGAATTGAGTGGCACCCAGTTCTTTACTAAACTTGATCTTCATTTTTTCTACCACCAGATATGTATGAAAGAGGCAGATATTCCTAAGACTTACTTTAGAACTCATGAGGGCCACTATGATTTTTTGGTCATGCCCTTTGGCTTGTGTAATTCCCCCTCCACCTTCCAAAGCCTCATGAACCATATCTTCTGTCCTTTTCTCCATGATTTTGTCTTAGTTTTCTTTGATGATATCCTCATCTATAGAAAAACTGGGACATACCATATTTCTCATGTGGATCGAGTTCTCCATCTACTCTCTCAGCACCAACTTTTCCTGAAACAATCTAAATGTGCTTTTGGCACCTCAGAAGTCGAGTACTTGGGTCATCTGGTTGGAAAATACTACATCAGGGTGGATCCTAAAAAGATTGAAGCTATGCAAGACTGGCCTCACCCAAAGACTCTCAAATTCTCGCGTGGATTTCTTGGCTTAACATGTTATTATCACAAGTTTTTCAAGAATTATGGAAAGATTGCAGCACCTCTCACTGCACTCCTAAAAAAGAACTCTTTCACTTGGACTCCATCAGCTGCTCAATATTTTCAAACCTTGAAGATGACCATGTGCACAACTCTAGTCTTGACCCTTCTTGATTTCACAAAGACCTTTTTTCTGGAATGTGATGCTTCAGGGAAAGGAATTGGCGTTGTCCTTATGCAAGAGGGTCGGCCCTTGGCATTTACTGGCAAGCAACTGTCTGAACGAAATCTGGGAAAATCAATCTATGAAAAGAAAATGTTGGCTATTCTGCATACCGTTGATCTGTGGCACCTTTATCTATTGGGGCAACGCTTCCAAATTAAGACAGACCATCAAATCCTCAATTATTTTATGGAACAACACATTTCCTCCCCAGAGAAAAACAAATGGGTGACTAAGCTCTTTGGATATGATTATGAGATCATTTACAAGAAAGGCAAAGACAATGTGGTTGCAAATGCACTTTTTCAAAAATATGAAGATAAAGTATCCCTTTTTTCTCTCTCCTTCATTGTACCATATTGGCTCCAAGCTGTTCGCCAGGAATGGCTACAAGATCCCAAAAGTTCACATCTGATACAACAATTGCAATCCAATTCTCCAGTTTCTCTAGGGTACTCTTGGCTCCATGATGATCTTCAATACAAAGGCTGTTTGTATTTAAGTAAACAATCAAAACTTAAATCCATGGTACTTTCTGAGCTTCATGCTGCACCCATAGCTGGGCACTCTGGGTTTACCAAAACCTATGACAAGGTTAAACGCTATTTTTTCTGGGATGGTATGAAACAAGACTTTCATAATTTTGTAGATGAATGTGATGTTTGTCAACGCAACAAGGGAAAAACAGTCAAATCTCCTAGCACACTACAACCGCTTCCGATCCCACTTGCTATTTGGAGGGATATCTCTATGGATTTTATTACAGGCTTACCCAAATCGGGAAATAAATCAGTCATCATGGTGGTTGTTGATCGCCTTTCCAATTATGCTCATTTCTGTTCTCTTCAACACCCATTTACAACATCCACTATGGCTCAAATTTTCATGGATCATGTCTTCAAGCTTCATGGCATGCCGAATTCTATTGTTTCTGATCACGACCCAACTTTCACCAACAATTTTTGGCAAGAACTGTTCAAGCTACAAGGCACCCAATTGCATCTAAGCATATCTTATCATCCACAGACTGATGATCAAACTGAAGTTGTCAACAAGTGTTTGGAAACATATTTGAGGTGTTTTGCATCATAAGAGAAAAATCAGTGGGCTCAATGGTTACCCCTAGCTGAATGGTGGTACAACACTTCATAGCATACAACTACCCACATGACTCCTTTTGAAGTGGTATATGGAAAAAAGACACCTTCAGTTCTCTCATACTTACCAGGTGTCTCGAAGGTCCAAGCAGTTGACCAAACACTTACATTTTGAGAGGATATTCTCTGTCCCTCAAAGAGAATTTGGTCATGGAACAGAATTAGATGAAGCAACAAGAAGGTCAAGGTTGCTTTGAACGTCAATTTGTAGAAGGGGATCAGGTGTTTCTTCGACTGCAACCTTACAAGCAAAATTCCCTCAAGGCCGAGCATTTTCAGAAGTTGGCACCCAAATTTTATGGTCCTTGTACCATTATCAAGCGTGTGGGACAGGTGGCATATCAGTTAAATTTTCCCAGTCATTCTAAGCTACATCCTATTTTTCATGTTTCATGCTTAAAGAAGGTGATTGGAACTAAGTGCCAAATTCAAACCAACCTCCCCAAGTTGGATGAAGAAGGATCTATTTGGCTACAACTACAAGCATTTTTGGACCAGCGTGAGTGTCGCTTGTGTCAACGAACCATCAAGGAAGTGTTAGTCCAGTGGAAAGATACAATTCTAGTCGATGCCACTTGGGAACCAGCTACCATTCTACAGAAATTTCCACATCTCAAGCCTTGAGGACAAGGCTGTTTTTAAGGGGGAGGACATGTTAGGGACCTAGCCCTCACATAGGTAGAACAATATGTTCATATGTAATAAAGGTAAATATTAATAAGGCCTTGCAATAAAGTAGAATAAGTCGAATGTAAGAAGACCTAATAAAAGCTTCCACTTCTAGAAGGATCTTCTTCTAGATGGTTCTTTTGATCAACATATTTAGTATAAATAAGAGTCGAGGGTATGAGAACCCTAGCTTGGATATTATTGTAATAGATCTCTGCTCGACTGGAGGTTGCCCCCTCAAAGAGGTCCGTGAACATTGATTTCAGTAATCTAAGTTCTCTTTCTGGTGTTATTCTGTTATCATTTCAGTATTATTGTGGTGTTATTCTGGTTATATTGTTGTTCATCTGCCATTTCTAGCTTTTTATTTTTGTTCTACATACTTTTTATATCTGGAATATTACACAATGTAATGGAAGAAAAAATGAAAATGAACAGCTAAAATGATGCTCATGGGACCATGCACTTTGTAAATAAAATGTCATTAAATCCAAACTAGTAAACAATGTGAATATACATAGAAATGGTTCGGGCATGTCCCTGTACATGGACAGGGTCAGAAATGGCCCTGTCCATGTACAAGGACCTATGCATGGACAAGGCCATATTGGGCCCTGCCCATGTACAGGGACAGGCTTGAATTCGAGCCTGTCCATGTAAATGGAGAGGGCCAAATTTTGCCCTGGCCATACATAGGGACATGCACGAATTCGGGCCTGTCCCTGTACATGGACATGGACGAATACGACACCTTTCCTGCAGTTCTTACCACACCAAAATTTTCCATTCCAGTCTCAATGGACATGTTGTTAAGCATTGCATGCTTGCTATATCTGTCTGCGCAGAGACTGATTTGTGTTGCATTGCATGCTTGCTGTATGTGTCTGTGCATAGACTTCTTCTTTTATTATTTCAGGTTTTCAAGTAAATACTGTTATGTCACAGTCAAAAGTGTAATCAATTTATATTTTAATCGGTTTAATCTCAAATAGAGTTTTGGTTTTGGCATTAATTTTATATATGTTTACGCACCAACAAATTTTACTGCTATTTTTTATAAAATTTAGTTTATATTTAATCAGTTTAATCTCAAACAGAGATTTGGTTTTGGCATTAATTATATATATGTTTACGCAAGGGCATAGTTTATTGTTATTTTTTATAAAATTCACTTTTTATTTTAATCAGTTTATATGAATGCAATCCTGGCCCATATATTTTTAGGAGGCGACATTCATGTACTCTAAACAACAATACTGTCCCATTTTAATATGTTACTTTATGTTCAAAATAAATTCATTTGAATAAAAAATATATAAATGTAATCCTTGCCTATATATTTGGGAGGCTACATCCATGTACAAACCAAACTTGATTTTCCACAATATGAACAGTATAGGATGGAGATAACGCCTCCTATAAATTAATAATTTATGAACACAATAGGATGGAGACACAGTAGAGTAAAATATACTCTCAATCAAATATTTTTACTATAATGCACGATGTATTTTTTAGTAATGGAAGGTAAGGATCAATATTGGCATAATAACTTATTAGTCATGCAAATGAAAAACAAATACAAACAAGTAGCCAACAAACCAACCAACGACAACAACAACAACTAGACCAAATTAGACATAGACAAGTAGAGGTATCATATGCTTATCAGATGGGATGACAGGGCCGAATATGGCCTTGTCCATGTATAGAGACATGAATGAATTCAGGCATGTCCCTGTACGTGGACATGGCTGAATATGGCCATGTCCATGTACAAGGACATGCTCGAATTTGGGCATGTCCCTGTACATGGACATAGCCATATTCAGCCCTGTCCATGTACAGGGACATGCCTTAATTTGGGCCTGTCCCTGTACTATGGCCCTGTCCATGTACATAGACAAGACCGAATTCGGGCATGTCCCTGTACATGGAGAGGGCCATATTCGGGATGATGTTGGTGTTGCGGGCATTTAGTTTAGAATAATTTTAAATTTTATGATTTAAAATGTAACATCCCGCTCTTGTGCACACTGAGCGAACTTATTCTTTGAGGACACTTTCTTACAAGTGATCCAGACTATTATACTATTGGTCATTTGATTATGATTATGAGATATGATGATATGTTATTTTGGTTGTCTTTTCATAGACATGTGATATTTACTAGGTTCTCCTGAGTGTGCAAGACTTTGGACATTGAGGATGCATAGGCATCGATGAAACCCCTTGGAATATGGATCGAGTCAGGGAGTGGACTATTGGGGTTTTATTTTCGTTGATATGACATATGCACATATGATTAGATGTTATGATGATTGATTATTATTTCTGACATGATTCGTTGATGATGCAAATTGATGATAGCTTTCCGACCAGACTCACATGTGGAGTATAGGGGTCACACAGGACAACCAGAGACTTTGAGGGAGAGGTGTGGACAACAACCCTACCACATCCTACTATCACTCTCGCTATGGCTTGAACTGTAGGTTAACGATTACCTAGTTCGAGAAGACCCGCAATGCCGTGAGGGCAGACTGCGACAGTCACTCACGATGATTCTAAGGGGCGTGCAATAATGTAGGAGCCTTATTCCTTAGAGGCCCTTAGTCTCCCACAATATCACCTGGAAAAGTATTGAATCTAGGGGTTTTTGATGTCTACCAAGTCAGTCAAGAGGCAAGTGGCACCCTTGGAGCACGTAGTGCGTCCTGAAGGGCACATCGCCCAAGGAAAACAGAAAGAGGCGAGTGGCACCCTTGTAGCATGTAGTGCGTCCTGAAGAGCATGTTTCACAAGGAAAACAGAAAGAGGTGAGTGGCACCCTTGGAGCATGTAGTGCATCCTAAAGGGCACGTTATTCAAGGAAAACTAAAAGAGTGGAGTGGCACCCTTGGAGCACCTAGTGCGTCCTGAAGGGCATGTCGCGATTTTAACCGGTAAAGTGAATAAACCTAGTCGGCCTTAAATGAATGAGGTGATAAGTAAGAATTAAAAAAACATTCTTCCC
>JASDQU010508064.1:27739-45959 GCA_032191745.1 Picea mariana
CTCCAGGTAAAATCAAGGGTAAAGGGATGGTAAGTTTAAGTAATGGAAAAGGAAAATCTTAGGATGTTCTGCTTGCAGATGGGCTGAAACATAGTTTGCTCAGTGTAAGTCAAATGTGTGACAGAGGATGTGAAGTGGTGTTCACTTCCAAGGATTGCAAGATAAAGTCTGTAAACTCAGGACAAGTTGTGGCTAAAGGCATAAGGACAGATAACAATGTATATGTGCCGAAAGAAGATAGAGAAGAGACATGATGAAATATGGTTATGGCATAGGAGAATTGGACATCTAAACTTTGACCACTTAATCAAGCTCAAAAGTCTTGAGGCAGTAAAATATCTTCCAAGAATATCAAAGCCACAAGATTCTGTGTAAACCCTATTAGGCAGGAAATCTAACCATGACACAGTTTAAATCCAAGATATCTACTTCAATAGAGAAACCACTCCAATTACTTCATATGGATTTATGTGGACCATCAAGATAGGAAGGAACAGGGAAGGAAAACTATTTTATGTGATCATTGACGATTACTCCAGACTTACCTGGGTTGCTTTTCTCAAAGAAAAAGCTGAAGCATTTGAGAAATTTAAAATATTTAAGGATTTAACTGAGAATCAAACAAGCAAGAGATTAAAGGTAGTAAGATCAGACAGAGGAGGAGAATTTATGTCAAGTGATTTCAATGAATTCTGTGATAAACATGGGATCAAGAGAGAATACACAATCCCAGGAACTCCACATCAAAATGGAGTAGTTGAGAGGCAAAACAGAACTGTGCAACAAATGGCCAGGTCAATGATGAATCAGAAGAACATTGGTCAAACCTACTGGGTAGAAGCAATACACACAAAAGTCCATGTTCTTAACAAAGCCCACCTGAGACCACACAGTGACAAAAAACCTTATGAACTGTGGTATGGAAGACCTGCTTCAATCAAACACTTCAAAGTCTTTGGGAGTAAGTGCTACATAAAAAATAATAATGAGAACCTTGGCAAGTATGATGACAGGGCTGATGAAGGCATCTTCTTAGGGTATTCTACAAATAGTAAAGGATACAAATGCTATAATAAGAGGCTACATAAATTGATTGAATGTATTGACATAAAATTTGATGAAGGGATTCCAGTAAGAGAGGTGAACAATACTGAATCAACAACAAAGGATATAGATGAAGTTGAAGTTGAACAAGTCCAAGAATCAGAATAAGAAGACTCTGAGTCAGATGAAGATGCAAATACTCAGGTAAACTCAAATCAGCAGACATCATCAAATTCTTCCTCAAGAATTACTCAAAAGAATCATCCTACAAGTGAGATAATTGGTGAAAAAGACAAAGGTGTACAAACCAGGAGAAGGATAATAAAAAACACTGAGCAATCACATCTAGCCTTCATATCCATGGTGGAACCCAATAACTTCAATGAGGCCAATAAAGAGGTAAATTGGTTAAAATCAATGAATGAGGAACTGGACCATATTGAAAAGAATGACACTTGGGAACTCATTCCTAGGCCAACAGATAAAAATGTAATAGGATCAAAATGGGTCTACAAAAATAATATGAATGAGCAAAGAAATATTGTAAGAAATAAAGCTAGATTGGTTTGCAAAGGATACGATCAAATAGAAGGACTGGACTTTGATGAAACATTTTTGCCTGTAGCAAGATTAGAAGCTATTAGAATGTTTCTTGCCTATGCTTGTCATAAGAAGTTCAAAGTCTATCAAATGGATGTCAAGTCATCTTTTATAAATGGATATCTAAAAGAAGAAGTCTATATGGAACAACCAGAGGGTTTCCAACTGTCAGATAACCCTGACTTTGTTTGCAAGCTGAAGAAATCCTTATATAGGTTGAAACGAGATCCTCGTGCTTGGTATCATAGACTGGATACATATCTTCAAGACAAAGGGTTTAAGAGAGGAACAATTGATAGCAACCTATATATCGAAATAGAGGGTAATAATTTGCTCATTGTGTTGGTCTATGTAGATGACATCATCTTCGGTAGTAATAATGCTTCATTGGTAAAATGGTTTGCTTCTGCCATGCAGTCTGAATTTGAAATGTCTATGATAAGGGAACTGCCATTTTTTCTTGGCCTACAAATTACTTAGAGGTCTGAAGGAATATTTCTTTCTCAATCAAAATATCTAAGGGAAATGTTGAAAAGGTTTCAAATAGAAGATTCTAAACCTATGGGCACACCTATGGTCACTGGATGTAAGTTAAGCAAGGATGATGACTCACTTGATGTTGATCAGAGTTCATATAGGTCTATGATAGGCAACATGCTGTACATAACAACATCTCATCTAGACATAATGCATGCTGTTGGAATCGTAGGAAGGTATCAGGCTGCACCCAAACAAAGTCATTTGTTAGCTGTTAAAAGGATATTCAGATACCTGAAAGGAACAATGGACTATGGMCTATGGTATCCTACGAATCAAAATTTTCAACTATCATTCTATTCAAATGCTGGCTGGGCTAACTATGTGGATGAAAGGAAAAKCACAAGTGGAGGTGCGTTCTTCTTAGGAGATTCTCTAGTAGCGTGGTTGAGAAAGAAGCAAGGTTCCATTTCCTTATCAACTATAGAAGCTGAATACGTTACAACTGCCACCTACTGTACCCAAGTATTGTGGATGATTCAGACACTTGCAGAMTTGGGGATARATTATACTGCACCGATTCAAATCCATTGTGATAATACCAGTGCAATTAGTGTGTCAAAGAATCCTGTCTTCCACTCTAAGACCAAGAATATACCCATCAAGTATCACTTCTTGAGGGAACAGGTAACCAACTGTGTGGTTTCTTTGCATTATATTCCATCCAAAGATCAGATTGCTGATATCTTCACTAAATCGCTTGCACAAGCTCAGTTTGAGTATCTACGATAGAAGTTGGGCGTGACCTCACTGTCAACCTAAGAGGGTCAATCCTGTCAGGGGGAGTGTGTGTTGGTTGAATATCTMATGCCTCCGAAGAATACTAAAACAACTCAGGGGGAGCATGTTTTCTTTGACATTGATGTCAAAGGGGGAGAAAAGGTGTTCTGGATGCTAAAGTTGGGATCTAAGTAGAACAGTGCAGCCGTTCAGGGTTTCCATCAATGCCAAAGGGGGATATTGTTGGCATATTCATAGTTATGCTTGTTGGCATCTTCATAGATTGAGTGTGCTTGTCATTGATGGAAAGATCAGAGTATGCATCGATGGCACAAGAACAACACCAATGTTGACAGGGTTACAGGTAGAGTGTGCATGGAAAACACAATAGTGAAGACACATAAGAGAAAGATCAGAAGAGATATTACTTTGCGCTTTACAGAAGCACATACGAGATCCAAATCATCAGGGCTCACAGAAGGATCAAAGGTCGAGGCCTTTGGAACTTAGAA
Source organism: Picea mariana (assembly GCA_032191745.1). Classification (NCBI taxonomy): domain Eukaryota; kingdom Viridiplantae; phylum Streptophyta; class Pinopsida; order Pinales; family Pinaceae; genus Picea; species Picea mariana. The sequence continues at coordinate 31,153 of JASDQU010508064.1, forward strand.
ATTCTTCTAAGTCGGGAGGAATGAAGATCAGGAGGAGGACCAACGTGGGCCATTGATCGTGGATCAAGGAGCACTGTGGGTCGTTAGATCAGAGTCCAGTGACCAGAGGAGGCACAGATGAGGAGATCAGATCTCATCCATTGATCTGAGTGCGTAGACCAACAACTGTTGGATCCTAAGGAAAGTACACGAGACAAGTTTCGAAGTCATCGGAACCATCCATTGTCCAGAGGACACGTGGAAATAGATCATCATTTCGCTAACTGAAAGGTCAAAGGAAGGAGGTGCTCTAACCCCTCGAACTCACGATATGCGAATTCGCGAAATGACCTGAGCCATTTGATCCAGAGGACACGTGGCAACATATGAGTAGTTTTGCAGAATTGTGAATCAGGAGAACTACATCGAGCAACTCGCAGATATCGCAAAACATGAAATCCCGATGAGATATAGACCGTTGAACCACAAAGGGCTGTGGTTCGTTGATATGGAAAAGGCTTCGGAGAATCAAGACTCAGAAGAAGGGAGGTGTTCTAACCTTCGACATCATGAAACATGAAATCTCGAAATGTGGAAAGTGATCACAGCCGTTTCTCAAGGAAGCATTCTAGACCGTTGATCTAGCAAGATGAAAACAAAGTCAGAATTTGCGAAAGTGAGATTTGGACCATTGGATCACTAAGGAGCGTGAGCCATCGATTTGGAACCCATGGATATCAGGAGTTTGGTAATCTAGAGCACAAAGGAAGTTTTTTTCCAAAGTCACGAAATGCGAAGTCACGAAGTTGATCTGAGTCATTGATTGCAAGGGAATTGAGGACCATCGATCTGGTCTCAAGAAATTCGTCGATTTGGGGATTGGGAATTTGGAGATGATAGGTGAAAAAATTCACAAAGTCTGTAATGTCCTGAAGTGCGAAATCATGAAGCACCTATTGGCGTAGGCCTGTGGTCACAGCCAATGGTCACATCAACAGAAGAGAAGGGAAGGAGCTAGCGGTGCTAGGCTCCATTTTAGAGTTTCGTGAATCGAGAAAACCAAAGTGACTCACAGCTAATCACCCGAAATGCGAAATCGCAAAATGACTATTGGTTAGGTGCTTGGTCACCGTCGGTGGTTGCGTTAAAGGAAGGGGCTTAGCCAGAAGAGCTAGCGCCCATTGTGCAATTTTTCATAGAAAGGGAAAAAGGCGCCAAGAGCATGAACATGCAGAGAATCTCTGGGGAATTGCCAGAAACCACTGATTGTTCCTACATAGAGAATTCGAAGAGGCTTCAATGTGATCGACAAAGAAGATGAAGAGTCTCGAATGCCATAGAGGCTAAGGAATCTCAGCATAACAGGCACTGATGATGATCTCACAAGCAACATAACTGCCAAAGAAGCTGAAGAGTCTTGAGGTATCTGTCAGTGGTATGAAGACTCATCATAGAGACAACTAACAGATGGAAAAGTGTCAAAGACTGTAGTTGATAGAGAATCCAAAGAGTCTCGGCATAACAACCATGAATGAAGAACAAACTCAATGTAATCGATAGAGGGGATGAAGAGTTAGTTGTATGATATGGTAGAGGACTTGGGATTATAAATATATGTAGAACAAAGAAGAGGAGGTTTCTACTGTGGAGAGTGATTCATTGGGGTAAAATAAGACTGTGTGCAATAGATGAATGAGAGAGAAGAGGCATAGCACATATAATAGAAATGCATATCTGAGAAAGAAAGAGAACCCCAAGGTGCGCGTGCCAGAGACAAAGAAGAGAAACATAAAGCTCAAAGAAGAATGTGAGCATGGAGACACTGATGCAGGAAGAGCATATCCGTGTAGCAGTACAATGATGAGACTAGTAAGCTATAGATAAACACTGTATCTCTGTAATAAGTTTCAGTAAAAAAGTTTTTATATTTCAGGGTGGTTGGGAGGTGCTTGGGAGGATTGGTGTCCTCAGAGTTTTAAGTGGGTGCTTGAAGAACAGGGAGTTGTAGCTTCCATCTAGTTACAACCAAAAAAACTAGGGTGGCAGGGTGGTGAAAGGGAGAACTACTTTTCTTTGTTATACAGGTTGGTGCCTGTGTGACTGGAAGTTGGTGCTTCCATCCAGTTGGTGTTGGAACACTCAGGGAGTTGGTGCTTCCTTATAGTGGGTGCTAGAGAAACTAGCGAGTTGGTGCTCTCAGCAAGTTGCAGCTTGCAAGATAGAGGTGGTAGCCTCACAATGAGTTGGTTCTCATAAGAATTATAATGTAAATAAAATAAATATTACTTATCATATCAAGAAGAATAGGTTTTTCCCTTTATGGGTTTCCTCAAGAAATATCTGTCTCTGTGTATTTCATGTGTGTGATTGATGTTTAATATTCTAGTGCTTACTTCCCTGTATCATTGTGATCGTGATATAGTGTTCTATGAAGAGTTTAAAATGGGTATAATTGTTTAAGCACAATAACAACTTATTCACCCCCCCTCTCAGTTGTTCAAGAGAATTCTGCTGACGTGGTCTTCTGACGTGGTCTGCCACGTGTCCTTGTTGACATGGTCTACCACATGTCCTTGCTAATGTGGTCTTCCACACATCCTTGTTGATGTGGTATGCTGACCAACAACCCTGATCCAATGGTCCTTGTATGTCCTCCAAATCCGACGGTCCTTATTCATTTCAGATTTTCGGGCTTTGGGTAATTCAAATCTCAAGTTGAATTCTTGATGTGAGATTTCTCCGGAATGTAACCTCTTCATAACTTTAGATCCAAACTAAATGATGTTCATTGTCATGAACTCAGATTGATGAATCAATCTGTCAGTAATACAATTCTTCTAGCTTATCTTGTCCTTCCACTTTGAACTGATTCGACGACTGACGAAAATTTTCATTTCAGGAATTTCAAATTTCAGACTTTTTGGAGCGTAACCTCCTTGTAATTTTAGACCCAAAGAGAATGTTGTTCATTGTCCAGGGTCTTAGATCAACGACTTGATCTTTCTGTGATGCAAATTTTCTATCTTATCCTATTATTCCACTCAAATGTGATCCGACGGCTGACAAGAATTCACATAATCAAATTCTTAATCGTTTTTCCCTGCTTATCCTATCCTTCCACTCAAAAGTGATCCAATGGTTGTGAAGATTCTTGAAGAAGATCCACTATCAAGGATGATTGTGGAGCCACAACTTGCGATTTATTTAACTCGTCACCCAAAATCCACAATGGGAAGTTGTGTGCTATTGGTGAGTCAACCACAATCGTTGATATTTGAAGTTATAAGATCAGACGATCCTAACTAATTGCGGGCTTGGAACAAGCATGATGTTTAATTCTCCTTTCAATATCCCCAATCTATCCATGCCGTATATTTGGCAATTGCACATCCGAATGTCACGATTGGTCTTTTTTTGAATCAACCGCAGTCGTAGATATTTGAAGCTATGAGATCTGACAATCCAGACAGATTGCGGGATTGTAACTGGCGAGTAGTTTAATTCTGCTTCTGATATCCACAATTTATCCCTGCCGTAGATTTGGTGATTGCGCATCAATGATCATGATTTGGTATGAGTTTCATTCGTGCCCTCTCTTCTGAGTTTTGATCTCTGTGTTTTCTAACCCTCCTGAGCTTTTATCGTAGGATTGTTGATCCTATCGTGATCAACAATAATCACGAATTTCTTCATATTGTTCGCTTCTTATGATATACTGTGCAATGCGCTTTTCCTTCTGAGATTTGATCTTCATACTGTTCACTCCTCCTATTCGCTCATCCTCTTGAGCTTGTGCTTTCGATCTCTGCATACTGTTTTGACATCTTCTGCTAACTGATATGTTGTTGACATCAATGAAAATCTCATCTGTGGTAATTCATTATTAACAACAGATCATCACATCGACTGTTGACATCAATGAAAATATGTCCAACAATATCCCCCTTTGTTATTGAGGGAAACACACTAACTTCATACACAAAACTCCCCCTGTGATGATGCTTTCCTCTTATGAATTTTCTCTCCCCCTTTGACATCAATGGAAAAAGGTTTTTCCTCCTGTAGTAAAGCTCTATATGTTACTGACCAGAATTTGAGCTTGGTAACTCTTCCTGGAATCATGTTTTTCCTGCCATAACTGAATGACTCCTCCTATCAGTATGATCTCTCTCTGCTTCTAACTACTCTCCCCCTTTGTTTCTGAAAAGGTAGTTCTCCCTGACAAGGTTTCTTCCCCTGTTAATTTATTAATTTCTTATCTCAGTTGATTGGGATTTTTGTGTTTCAAATGAGTAGTCTTCTTGATACAAATTTTTGTAGTGATCGAGTCTTTTCAAAACTTAATCTAATTACTTTCTTATTTACTAACCAAAATACTTCCCCTAAGTTTTTACTAACTGTTCTCCCCCTTTGTTTCTAAAAGGGTATCTTTTTCTGACAGGGATTCTCCTCTTGTTATCTCTGTAGGATGTCATGTACCTGATTTTGTACATTAGAATGCAGCTTTTGTGGATGTCGTTGTCCTACTGGAACACTGCACAATTGTAGCTCATCTTATTCAAACAATTCTTGGATCTGCCCATTGATTCTCATCAGTTTCTAACCATATGTATCAAAACATATATGTTTCAAAACAGTATGCAGAGATCGAAAGCACAATCTCAAGAGGATAAACAGATAAAATAAATATTTTTATATTTTTTATATTTTTTTTATTGATTCTCATCGGTTTCTAACCATATGTATCCATCTTTATCCAAGATTCTTCTTTACTATACATTGTTCTAAAGTTGTCTGAGACAACTTTATACTATGCTTGTCACATCACTGCAATTCTTTTTGCAGCAATTAACTTCACTCATGTTCACTTGTTCAGTCTTTTCTATCCACATCTGTGAGTGTCCTGCTTTCTTGAACTTTTTTCTTTGATCATCTATTACTGCAACTTCATTTTTCTTCCATGTTCCATTTACTCCTTTTTTCGTACTGCATGACGCATTTCTTATTGACTGTTTTCTTGAGTTCCAACGGTTATTGGCTTTGTGGCCATATCCACCACAACTGTAGCATCTCATAGTATAACAATGTGCAACAATATGTCCAACATGATTATAGTTCCAACATCTTATACTGTTGTTGGACCTATCAAATTGTTTTCTTCCATGATGCCTACAATCCAAAGGTTTATGACCATATTCATTACAAGAAAAACAATAACCGTTAAAAACACTCTCATACCTTCTTTGATTCATCCATGAAGGTGTTTCTCTTCTAATCTTTCTTTGAGGTGTATGAGTAGCTTCTGGATGTATTCCTTGATCTGATCTTCTAAATTTTGTAGTGTTTCTTTTACTACTTGAATGTGAGGAACTTGAGTCATACTTGCTTTCACTTTTTATAGATGAAGGAGCCGTGTCAGAGGTGTCTTCATCTTTTTCAAATGAATGATTTGTGTCAGACATGTTTTCATCCTTTACAAGTGAAGGACTTGTGTTAGACCTGTTTTCACCTTTTACAAATGAAGGACCTGCATCAGATTTCTTAGGACTACTGATCTCTTCCTTGTTGTATCCAAGGATGGATTTGTCATTTGGTGAACTATGACTATCCAAGATCTCATCCAGGGTCATAGAGTTGTTCAAGAACTTGATTTGGGTGTCTGACTTCTCAACCTTCTTTCTAAGATTCATAACTTCTACTTCCAGCTCATGACATGATTCTTCCTTTTTGTTCAACTGGTTCCTTACTACCTCCTCTCTCGTTTTGGCTTCTTCAAGTTGGATTTTAAGACTGACATAGCTTTCCCTTAGTTCTTTTATATCTGCAAGGTTTTTTCTTGGTTTATCGTCTTCCTTCTTTTCTTCTTTTGCTTGACTAATTTCATTTTTCAGTCTCTCGATTTCCTCTTCCTTTTCTTGACTGATTTCATTTTTCAGTCTCTCGATCTCCTCTTCCTTTGCTTGACTGATTTCATTTTTTAGTCTCTCAATTTCCTCTTCCTTTTCTTGACTGATTTCATTTTTCAATCTCTCGATCTCATCTTCCTTTGCTTGAATGATTTCATTTTTTAGTCTCTTGAACTCCTCTTCCTTTTCTTTTATTAGATCAACAATTTTTGTTTTCAATCTTTTGATCTCTTCTTCTTTATTTTCTAACTGAATCTTTNCATTTTTCAATCTCTCGATCTCGTCTTCCTTTGCTTGAATGATTTCATTTTTTAGTCTCTTGAACTCCTCTTCCTTTTCTTTTATTAGATCAACAATTTTTGTTTTCAATCTTTTGATCTCTTCTTCTTTATTTTCTAACTGAATCTTTTTCTCAGATCTGATTTCTTCATTGTCTTTGAGATTTTCTTTTATTTCTAGGACATGCCTTTGATTGCATCTTCCTTCTTCTTTTCTTTTACTTGACTGATTTCTTTCTTCAGCTTCTCGATCTCCTCTTCTTTTTCTTCTAACTGATTATCCTGCTCATATATTATCTTTTCATTGTCCTTGAGCATTTATTTCCAAGATATGATTTTGACTCTTTTCAAGAAATTATTTAGTGTAGTCATGAAGATAGCTATAGTTCGAATAATTATGATCATAGAAGTATTCATAGAGACTCCAATCAACCTTTTGTTTGGACTTTGATAGTTCTTCTTCTACTTCTTCTACGAGATAAATGCTAACAGAACATTCCGTTATTTTATCTGAGTCTTCTTCTTTATTTGTAAGGGAGGATTCAATATCAACATTATTGCAATCGAAAATTTGTGGAGAGTCTTTACCTTTATTGATGGTTGAGTCTTCATCTTCATCCTTGATAAGAATGTATTATGTGTCTTTATTGTTGATTTGATACATCTTTTCTAACTTCAGCCATAAGTCTTTGGCAGATGTGCATAGTCCTATGCTTGCCTTGACTGTATCTGATAATCCATTGAGAAGAATATTCAATGCCACTTCATTGTTCTTCCTTGCTCTTATTTGGACTATAATCTTTGATAGATTCCTTGATGTAGTTAAATCCCAGGGCTTTCTTACTACTAAATTCCAAACTTCAAATCCTCTTGACTTCAAATACTATTTCATATTTTCTCTCCATGAAGAATAATCTGTTCCATCAAATAAGGGAGCTTCAATTGCGGAGAGAGCCATCTATCCACCCATTTCTTCAAGATTTACCTTCCAGTGGTTAAATTGTGTTTTGAAGGAACCCTCTTTGATACCAATAGTTGAACACACTGCCCACACTAAGGGGGGGGTGGGGGAGGAGGAGAGGGGTGAATTAGTGTGTGGACTATTCCTAAATTTTCTTCTTCTTACAAGTTAGAAATTAAAACATATTTGAATAGATTAAGAACAATCAAATCATAATCACAATGGACACAAAAGATAGCAAATGTTTATATTTATATGAACATATGTGAATATAATTTTCCAAGCAACAAATATTCTATATCATCACCAAATGAAGTAAGGAGTACCAAATCTTTGGAGAGCACCAACTCTCAAGCAAGACCCAACTTGCTGCAAGACCTAGCCTACTGATAGAAAGCAGTCTATCCAACTAGAGAAACTGAATCTAGTAGCAATGATCCATTATAGAATCAACTTTATCTCATGATCAGAGGTATACCATAAACACTCATCACCACATTTCATCTTCACTCTGGAATTCACACCCTTTTCACTTTGTCTTTCCTCTAATATATTCAGTGTCGTCTTAACTACTACATATCTCTTATATTCGCATGGACCTTAGGTCTAGATCTGCCTCTTCACTTCACAAGCCACACTTCCTTCACCAATGCCCTTTCAAGTGAACCAATCATGATTTTTTTTATAGTTGTTTATTCTCAAAACTTGTTTAAGTTATTGAGATGACTTGTGCAACAAGTTATAACTAATTTGTTCATTTACAATAACTTTTGGGACCACCAGAGATCATCAATCCGGGTCTTCAATGTTACACCTGGCATCCCCTTTCCTTTCACAAATCGATCACAGTCATGGATCAATTTCCTTCGTCTCTGTGATAACAGAGATTGACGCTTCCTTCAAACCATGTTCACATGACCAATGGTGTAGAACCACATGCTTAACAATTTAAGTGACGCATTACATTCTTCCCTTTAAGTCTCTTTACCATATGACCAATGGTGTTGACCAGATGCTAGGCGAGACGAGCTCTTGAGCATTTATCGATTCAACGGTCACGATTCAATATCCCGATGAGATGGATGATTGTCGGGACTTTGGGTCTTCGTGACTTCCAACATTTCAAATCTCCCGAATACAATATCGCTGAACAGATCGTATGGTTCACCTTATATCTTGGAACCAGATCAATGTTCAATTTGATCCTTACATCTGTCCTTCATTTCTTAATCCAACGACCAGGACTTAATCAAGCAATGAGATGGATGGCCAACTTTTACTCTGCGACTTCATCTATTATGCTTACACTATCCTTCCACTGTATTTTGATCAATGATTGAGAATGCGACTAAACATCAGATCGACGATCGATATCTCCTTCGGGTCTCCAAACTTTGGAGATTTTGAGTCTCAACCCCTTCTTTCCTTCGGAGTGATCACCTGCTGTGTAAGTCATAAAATCATGGAGACTGCTTGCTGTCAGTTTAACATTTCCACTTATACTATCCTTCCACTGTAGTAGATCGATGGTCGAGAATGCTCCTGAAGTGATATTCAGATCAGACGTCTTGTGTCCACTTTGGGACTTCGGCATTCGAGACTTCAGAACTTTGGGCAAGTGCAGTGGTAAAAATCCTAGAGTGACATAACTTGCTTATGTAACTTCCTGATGTGTCACGAGTTGAGTAGCTTCCACATGTCACTTTGATTCATGATTTTCACGTACCTGAAATGCTGATTCATCTTAACACTTGTCGTTCTCTGACTTTGCCATGTGTCCTTGCTGACATAGACTGTTGACGTGGTCTGTCATAGTTTCTGGTTGACGTCGACGTAGATCTCCCAATGTGACACATGTTCATCTCCTTGATCTAACGGTCAGGATAATATCCAAAGGGTATCTCAGATCGACGACTGAGAGCGACTTCGGACCTTCGTCCTTCAGGATTTCGGGACTTTTGACATTCGTTCATGATAAAACTCTCGAAGAAATTCTCCCGGAGTGACGTAACTTGCTTATGTCACTTGTTGACATGGCATGAGCCAATTTCCTCTTGAAACTTGTCATCATCTGATTATGCCATGTGTATTTGTTGACGTGGTCTGCTGACGTGGTTTGTCACATGTCTTTGCTGACAAAGTCTGTTGACGTGGTCTACCATGTGTCCTTGCTAACGTGGTCTGCCACATGTCTTTGCTGACGAGGTTTGCTAACCAAAAACCCTGATCCAACGATCCTCATATGTCCTTCAAATTAGACGGTCCTTATTCATTTCAGATTTTCGGGCTTTGGTTAATTCAAATCTCAAACTGAATTCTTGACGTGATATTTCTCCGTAGCGTAACCTCTTTACAACTTTAGATCCAAACTAAATGTTGTTCGTTGATCATGAACTTAGATCAATGGCTCGATTTGTTAGTAATGTAGTTCTTCTAGCTTATCCTATCCTTCCACTTTGAATTTATCCGACGACTGACGAAAATTTGCATTTCGTGAATTTCAAATCTCAGAATTTCTGAAGCGTAACCTCCTCATAACTTTAGACCCGAAGCGAATGTTGTTTGTTGACCAGGGTCTTATATCGACGAATTGATCTTTCTGCGATGAAACTTTGCTATATTATCCTATGATTCCACTCGAAAGTGATCCGATGGCTGATGGGAATTCGCATAATCAAATTCTCAATCGTTTTCCCCCACTTATATTGTCCTTCCACTCAAAAGTGATCTAATGGTTGTGGATATTATTGAAGCTGATCCACGATCAAGGATGATTGTGGAGCCACAAATTATGAGTGATTTAACTTGTCACCCAAACTCCTCAATGGGAAGCTGTGCCTTGTTGGCGAGTCAACCACAATCATTGATCTTTGAAGTTATAATATCGAATGGTCCTAACTAATTGCAAGCTTGGAACAAGCATGATTTTTAATTCTCCTTTCAATCTCTGCAATCTATCCCTGCCGGAGATTTGGTGATTGCGCATCCAACGGTCACAATTTAATCTGATTTAAACTAGTCTTTTGTTGAATCAACTGCATTTGTAGATCTTTGAAGCTATGAGATCTGAAGATCCATACAGATTGCAAGATTGTAACTGGCGAGCAATTTAATTCTGCTTTCGATATCCACAATTTATCCTTGCCGTAGATTTGACGATTGTGCATCAACGATCACAATTTAGTATGAGTTTCATTCGTGCCATCTCTTCTGAGCTTTGATCTCTGCATTTGATAACCCTCCTGAGATTTTATCATAGGATTGTTGATCCTATCATGATAAAAAATAATCATGAATTTCTTCATACTGTTCACTTCTTTTGATATACTGTGCAATGCGCTTTTCCTTCTGAGCTTTGATCTTCCTACTGTTTTCTCCTCCTGTTCTCTCCTCCTCCTAAGCTTGTGCTTTCGATCTCTGCATACTGTTTTGACATCTTCTGCTAACTGATATGCTGTTGACATCAATGCCAATCTCATATGTGGTAATTCATTATTAACAACAGATCATCACATTGTCTGTTGACATCAATGACAACATCAATGACAATCTCATCTGTGGTAGTTCATTATTAACAACAGATCATCACATTGTCTGTTGACAACAATGACAATATGTCCAACATTAACTTCTATTATATTTGTTTTAATTGTTGCTACTTATTTTTATTTTGAAGTAGAACAACTGGATGTGAAGACAACATTCCTCCATGGGGATCTGGAAGAATAAATCTACATGAATCATCCATAAGGCTTTGTTGTGAAGGGAAAGAAAGAGATTGTATGCAAGAAGAAAAATTCATTGTATGGGTTAAAGAAAACACCAAGGATGTGGTATAAAAAAATTGAAAATTATATGTTGGGAATTCGATTCAGAAGGAGAAAAGTGGATCAATATGTGTATTTCAAATTAATTAGTGATCATCTTATATAATTGGTCTTGTATGTGGATGATATGTTTCCGATAGGAAACAACAAGGAGATTATTCGGGATGTAAAAACTCATTTGTCCTCTAAATTTGACATGAAGGATATTGGTGTTGCAAATTTAATTTTGGGCATGGAAATTAAAAGAGATTGGGTAAACATGAAATGGTGGTTATATTAGAGGAAATATGTTGAGACAATATTGTAGAGGTTTAATATGCAGGAATGTAAATCGGGCAGGGTTTCTATTCCTGTAGGTGTAAATTTATATGTGGATCGGTATCCCAAGACACATGAAGAGGAAGAGGACATGTCCCATGTTTTGTATGCTAATGTGGTTGGAAGTTTGATGTATGCAATTTTCTGTACTAGAATGGACATTGCATGTGCACGTAGAGTTTTGATTAGGTATATGTCAAAACCAGGGAATGAACATTGGACAAAAATAAAGAAGGTTTTCAAGTATTTGTGTGGCATTATTAGTTATTGTTGGCACAGGGGTAGACCCAGGGGTTAAACTCTTCAATAACACACCAACAAAACCCTAACTATTGGCCCTTTCGACAACACCTGCGAAGCAGATGAAGTCTCACCCGAGGTAGAGGTAGGGGGGGGTTGCAGGGCTCAAGTGTCTACAACCTAGTTGGGACACACATATCTGTGATCACAATACTTAACAGATCATTTAGAAATTAAAATTTATTAGTCTTTAACCCCTATTCACATCACAGGTTAAAACCCTAATTACATATCAACGCAGTAACAACCAAGATCCAAGCATATCTAAGCATTCAACACATAACATCAAAGTAGATCTAACATTCATTCACATCATAAAGCACTAAGAATCAACTGGATCTATCATACATATAGATTAAGAAATTAATTACATAAACAACATGAACACCATAGAACAAAGCACATTGACATAGGATATATGTGGTTCACCCCAGTGTGGGGCTACACCCACCAATCTTCTTCTCTTCTTATTAGTCTCTTCCAATCTTCTTACATGCACCAAGCTAGAACGAAAATCCGCATAGGACAGGAGATCTACCTCACCAGATCCTCCTTACCTGAGTTAGGCCCAAGCAAAGAGCCTCTCCACCGTCTATTCACAAAACACTTGCACTTAGCTCTGCAAATCTTAACACGTTCGTGCACAAATCCAACTAGCCATGCACTAAGCTGATCAATGACTAGTAACTACTTATTACATTGCCTAGCTACCTATTTATACATTACAAAAGGGTCTCAAACATGGGTAAGACCCATGGGTCGACATCCCATACTTGTTACATAAACCCTAAAACCCAAAATTCCCACAAAAGGGGGCTAGATCCCGCGATCTCCACTTTGCCTAGGTGCTCTATCTTCGACCAACCTATCGAAGTCCAAAAAATGGTCAAAGACAACCAAGGTTCTCCAAAACTTGGTCGAGGGCCAACAATCCCCCAACACTCACCTGTGATTTGTCCCGAGTCAATCTGATATGGGTAACTCTACTTCGAAGGCCTCAAGCTTAGCTTGAGCTGCCTCAAATTTTTATTTTGCCAGAGCCTCCTGCTCGACGAACTCCTGAATGACTTTCTGGGTGACAGGCTTGTCCAGGTGTTGTTCTACTATGGAAACCACCTGTTCCAATTGTGATCCTTGTCCCTTGATCTCTTCAAAGAGGGTGCAAGCTTCATCTTGCACTGAATGGAGTTGTTGTATTACCTCCATAACTTGACTCTGGATGGCAGTGACCTGCTGCTGAACCAAGGTTCTCCAAAACTTGGTCAAGGGCCAACAAGCCCCCAACACTCACCTGTGATTTGTCCCGAGTCAATCTGATATGGGTAACTCTGCTTCAAAGGCCTCAAGCTTATCTTAAGCTTCCTCAAATTTTTTCTTTGCCAGATCCTCCTGCTCGATGAACTCCTAAATGACTTTCTGGGTGACAGTCTTGTCCAGGTGTTGTTCTACTATGGCAACCACCTGTTCCAATTGTGATCCTTGTCCCTCGATCTCTTCAAAGAGGGTGAAAGCTTCATCTTGCACCGAATGGAGTTGTTGTATTACCTCCATAAATTGAATCTGGATGGAAGTGACCTGCTGCTGAGCTATGCACTACTCCTGTGACCTTTTCATCTTCTCCACTGCGGTAAGCAACTTTAACTGTGCTTGCACTATAGATGGATGTTTCTTCACCTCCTGGACCTGTGCCTCCAATATCCTCAGCTCTGGGTTTTCTGCAAGGAACTCATAAGTCTGCGCACTTTGGTTACTGAGTTTCTTGCATTCTAAAGCCAATGTCTTGATTCTTTCAACTACGCTTCTGGAAGTTTCTTCCCTCTAATATTGCACTTCCTGCAGAGTGCTTGACACTGCTTGTAGTTCTAACTCTGCTACTCTCACTTGATGCTGTTGAATGGATTTAGAGATATTCCTCACTTGGCTCTCAAATGTCTCCTCTTCCATTTGGGCCAAGCCCAACATAGAGCAAAGTGCTCTAGCCACTGCCTCCTTGACCGCAGTATGCTCTGCGAGCAACTAGTATTTTCTCTCCGGATATGCTCTCTTTCCTCCTCAAACTTCACTCGGAGGTCATATTTTTCTTGTTGCAAAACCATAAGTTGATCTAGGACTTCCTTTGCTTGATTGAAGGCCTCTATGGCCTTCTCCTTTTCTTCCTGTACCCATTGAAGGTGAGCCTATGTAACATCTGCTATCCTTCGCAATTGGGTGGGATCATCCCCCAATTCTGCACCTTTTGATGACGACGACACAGTGGATGCTGCACGGCTTGAATAGAGTGCTTTCTGTACCCCTTTAAGCTCCACCTCGATCCTGTCATACATTGTTTCCTGCTTGGATTCATTTCGTTGAAAAATATCCTTTGAAGTGTTTGCTACAACTGTGATGATGAGGTCAATGTCATCCACTGTGAGCACAGTTTGCGACTGCAGTTTGTTGGCTCATGAATTCTTCTGTGCCGAGGGTTTCTTCAAAGAAACCTTTCTTTTCTTTGATATCTTAGACTCTGTAAGGGGATCCTTCAACGGTTTCACTTCGCCCTTTTACTGCTTGTCTTATTCCCCTTCCTCATCCTGGTTTACTTCATCATTTCCTCTTCCTCCAGTTGAATCAGATGCAGTTTCCTTCGATGCATTGTTTATTTCATGCAACTCTTCCTTCTTCTTCTTCTTCTTGGCATTGCTCGGTCCATCATATTCTTCTTGGGTGACCACAAGACTTTTGATGATATTGAGGTTGGAGAGCTCTGTCTACTCGACTGGTACAAGGAATTCAGTCAACCATTCCTTGGTTATCTCCTCCATGTCTTCATTGATTAATTTGTAATACGACTGCAACTCCTCCTTTCTTTCACCTCTGTGCGTAGTAATGTAAATTAAGTGCCTGTTTGCGTGAAACTTCTCTATTGGCCTGTAAGTATGCAAGGTATTCAGAGTCATTCAAGGGAATGACTCAATGACTCGCGTGAGCTGTAAGTAGTAAGTGTGGAAGATAGCGTTCGACTACCACTGCTTCTCCATATCGCTTGAATACCACAAGGTGGTGAAACTCACGGCTAGTGGTTCAGACGGCTTGACTTCAGGGAAGGTTTCTCCCTCTGGCATCTCCCAAGAGACAAAGGAAATGAGAATCAACAACCAGTTGAAGTGAAACTCGTAGCCTTGGTCCTACGCTTCGCAACAATCCTTCTCCAACTAGTTGACGAGGTAGCTCACCTAGTTCATCTCCATCCCTTCAA
>JASDQU010508064.1:46530-67041 GCA_032191745.1 Picea mariana
CAAAAGGGGGATAGATCCCGTGATCTCCACTTCGCCTGGGTGCTCCATCTTCGACCAGCCTGTCGAAGTACCAAAAATGGTCAAACACAACCAAGGTTCTCCAAAACTTGGTTGAGGGCCAACAATTATGGATTTTGATACTAAGGAGGAACAATATTGGACAGAGTGTTGGAAATACATGGGTTTGTTGATGCAGATTGGGCTAGAGATATAGATCACAAAATATCTACAAGTGGATATGTGTTTAAGCTTTTTGGAGGAGCAATCAATTGGATGAGAAAAATACATGTTGTAGTGACACTCTCAACTAGAGAAGCTAAATACATGGAAGCCACTCATGCAATAAAGGAAAAACTATGGTTACAAAGATTTTTTTCAGGTATTGGGTGGGTACAACAAGCTGTAAGGATAGATTGTGACAGTCAGAGTGCAATCTTCCTAGTGAAGAACCAAACTTATCATTCAAAGACAAAGCATATTGATGTTTAGTATTACTTTGTGAGATACATGGTTGAATACAAGAAGGTGTTGCTGATGAAGGAGGAAAATTTGAAGAATGTTGCATATTCATTGACAAATTATGTGAGTATTGATAAGTTATCTTGGTGTAGAGAAATAATGGTCATTGTTGCTGTGTATTGTTAACTATGTAACCCTGTAACCCACTCTATGCAAAGAAGAAAAAAAGAGGGAGAATGTTGGGTACATGTTATATTCTTTGCAAGACAAAACCTAGTGTCTGTGTTTCATAGGACATGCAGGGAGGGCACATCCCCCCTTGTCCAAGGGGTCACAACCATTGAATTCTTTTTTGGCATTTTCTGCATTTATTTTTTATTAGTTTTTTGGCACATGGTTTTCACCGATGGATTTCTAATTCTAGTAAGGAATTGGGGTTGTTGACTAATCCACGTCAATGGATCTGTTTAGAGGTGTGGCTCTAAATAGGTTGCTAGTTTTCCCAGTTTGGGTTTCTAGGGAAAAAAATCTTCGTGTAATGTGTGTGTGAAATTGTATATTTTATGTTTTTATGAAGAATTCGTTTGTAGTAAGTAATTGTACAAGGTTAAAATATAAAAATAATGAAGAGTTAATCTTTTATATTGGATCATACAATTATCCATTTCCTTTAATGTGTGATTCTTTCTCCCAACAACACCATTTTTCTATGGTGTATATGGAACATTATATTGCATTTGAATGCCATGTGTAGTGCAATAACTTGTAAATTTTTTGTTCACATAGTCACCTCCATTATCTATTGTTAACCTTTGAATTTGATGTCCATATTGTTTTTCTAAAAGGGCCTTGTAGGCTAAAAACTTTTCTAAAACTTCACTCTTAAGTTTTAATAAGTACAACCAAGTGTGTATGGGGAAGTCATTAATCAAAGTTAAGAAGTACTTGCACCCAGAGAAAGAAGGAGAAGAAAAAAGATCACACAAATCATTGTGAACAAGTTGCCAAGGGGTAGAGGTATGCCAAGAGGCACGTTTTTCAAAACYGTCTYGATGATGTTTGTCGAGAACACAACTGGCACAAACATCATCTCTACAAGAAATGAGAGGAAGACTAGTCACCATATGTTGATTACATAGTTTCTGTAATGAGTGATAGTTTAAACGACCAAACCACTCRTGCCAAWTTTTTCTCGAGTCATTGCTATGAGAAACAAAAACTGATGGAAATGATGAGACCCAAAGTTGTCAAATATTTACAACTTGATAATATCACCAACAATTCTAGTTTCYAGGACATGCTTGGAATCTTTTAAATCCTTGATTACGACTTGGTCAGGTGAAAAATCTATGGTTTTTTCTTCACCTGAATGAGTGATTCGATACATGGATATAAGGTTGCAGGAAAGACTTGGAACACATAATACATCATTGATATGACTATTATCTACTTGAACTGTTCCAGACCCTACAACACTAAGATATCTATCATCACCAACAAATATTTGTTTGGTGTTACATTCATTTAGAGTAGAAAAGATGTCTTTATCCTTATCCATATGATAAGATGCTCCATAATCAATAAGCCACTCATAAGAAGAAGAAGTAGAATTTTCATTGAAGGGGAAACCAAAAGCAAAAAGTGCATGTCAACAAGAATAAGAGTTAGAAGAAGAAGAATCAAGATTGATGTTGTGCTTCTTCATCACTTCTTCTAAGGCTTCCATATTTTTAAAACATTTAGAATCCACTTGACCATCTCACCCACAAAAGTTGCAATCCTTGTCAATGTTCTTACATTTGGATTTTTCTCCTTTGTCACCATTAGGAGTAGAAGTTTATTGATATGGTTTGGGACCTGTTGTTCCAGAGTCTGTACTTAAGGCTTATAAGTACAGTGTCTAGGCATCCGAAAGTGAGTAAGGGATAGAGAAGGAAGAAATGTCAACCTTCGGCAAGGGAAGCTAGGGTTGATTTCTAGGTGGTTGTCTAGCTTCCAACTGTTCCTGGATGTTTATGTCCCTTTCAATTGCTGCCCACGAACGTTTCAGTTTGACCCGGGTATTGGCTGTTTTAAGAATAATATCGAAAAGATTCAAGGCAATATGTGTTTGATCTGATAGTCCGGGTTGGATATTAGGCTGTCTTGTCACAAGGACAGTCATAGAGGAACATAATGATAAAAAAATCTCAAAGAAATTTTAGATGCTGTCTCGATTTCGGTTGGATAAAGGAGAGTTTAAGCTCAGGTAATGAAAACATGATGCAAACCAAAGGCCCTTTCCCTTAACTATGTTATATTTAAATAAATGTGTGTGAGGTGTAAGAAAACATTAAGCTGTCTATCATGTAAGACTCTTATCAAGGGAGAATCTCACTTATAAACAGAAGAAGAAAAATATAAAGAAATAACCCGATGAAGCATAAAATATATATAGAAATCTAAAATGTTTACTGGTCTTATACCTGCTGAGAGCCGGAACAGAGGAAAAATGGTAAACAATATAGAAAACTAGAATTTATTCACTATAGTAGAGGTTGTACTAAATTATAGTGAAGCATTCATCAGATACATATATGAAATGAAATGGAATATGAAATACAAGGAAACAAACTCATAACACAGCCTTGACAGAATCGAGAATCTTCGCATTTGCTTTGTATTAACTCTCGAGGAAAAAATCTCTATTACAATCGACCCAAAAAGGTCCAGCCTTTTTTCCTTCCTTCTATTGTATATTTATACAGATTTACATATGACGGAATCTCAATCATTCTAGGATTTTCAGTTACAAAAAGAAGGAGATCAATCATTTCATTTCTTTATCCTATGTATTTATTTGGTACCAGAAGCCTGCCCTCTCACATGATCGGTACAAGTGACACATTTTTCCACCAGATGAGATATCAACCTTGAAGGTTCTGCTTGACAATTGGCCTAAAAAATGTAACAATCTCTGACTAATTTCGGCAACCTTTCTTCCATCTGTCGGTCTAGGGTGTCAATAGCGCACATTTGCACACTCGGTTTAATCATACATTTGTTTATTTGAACTATGTCTGCCATAGTTACTTGTGAGATTTCGGTCGAATCTCTTCCTTCCTTTTCATTTATATCAAGAGAGAGTTTCATCATATCCATTTGGCTCAATGTCTCAGAATTACTCTCGCTATCAATGCCTAACATATTTCCATCTATGGAACCGAAAGCCTCTTAACAGGATTTCTTTACCTTCTTGGCTTGCAATTTGCCTTTTGATATGTTGTGTTCCCATTCTTTCAACAAAATATTACCTCGGGTCTGTTCCGAAATGGAAAACTTAGAATTTTTCCCAATTCCCTATTTGCCGTAGCTATTACAGCCTCTTGAAATGCGATCCGAGTTGCTCCAACTTCTCTCTCTCTGACAGATACGTTTTCTAATACTTGATCAATAAGCAGACAATTGTCTCAAATCGTCTCTACCTTGGCAAGTAAACTTCGCTGAGGTGCAGAAACTTTGCTCCGAATCTCCATAGCCTGGGACTGGAATATCCCGATATTTATGATTTGGCTATTGGTGAACTCTAATCTAATCTGTAGCTGTTCAATCAATTCTTTTTGCTGGCTCACCTGTATCTGACTGGTCTGAGCTACCAGCTCTGCTTGTTTGAGCTTAGCTTTGAGCAGCTCAATTTCCTTTTTGTCGGCCATTCTTGCTTGTTCTATTCCTGTGCTTGCCTGGTCCTTGGCATCCTCCTCTGTTGTGGCTAGTTTAGCTTCTAAGGTTTTGATGAGGTGATTTTTTCGCTTCAGCTGATTTTTCATAACCCTAACTGAAAATTGATTTGTTATAGCATACGCCCCTAATGTCTTGGCTATTTCTGTCACAAAATATTCTTTATTCTTGTCTTTCCCATCGGTCAACAGCTTGAACTTCTTGGTTGTTGATCCCTCTTCTTGGTAGAATTCTCATTTTACCACAGCCTTTCTCTTCTTATAAAAAAAGAACTCATTTGGAGGGATCTCTGCCATCCTTATAGGTCTCAATTCTTCATTGAAAATCCACCTTGCATCTATGTTCCCTTGAGTTGACTGTAAGGGAGTAATGGAGGTGATGGGATATCTAATTTGCTTAGCTGACTGGCCTGGAGTGGTAACTGGAGTCTGCTTTTTCAGCGGATCGGGAGTTTTTATTTCCGGTTTCGGACTCTTAGTTTGCTCCTCCTCGTCCTGGTGTTCTTATTTTCTAGGTGCTGAATCTTTTGAGCCTTTGGATCCTTTTTGCTGTATCTCTACTGTTATTGGATTTTCACCCCTCAATACTGGGGGAAGACAACTCCGCCAATGTTCTTAGAATTTTAAAACATCAGCCCTTTCTTCAGGAACTAGGGCTTATATCCGAGCCAAAACCTCGGCATAAGATCTCGTGCCTTGAAAAATGTCATCCGAGGGTGAATTTTCATGCTCAAACCTTTTAAGCCCACAATTGGCTAGGTGGTTACTTACGACCCTATGTGGATCGTGCTTCTTGAATTCAACATGAACCAATTTCAGGTCTTCCAGGGCTGCTACCTCAGCTTTAGCATGCCCAAAATCTAACAAAGAATATGAATGCAGATGAATAGGAAAAGGTGGCCATACCTTCTTAGAATATCCCTTAAGCTCCTTGCTTACGCCACTGATTATGGTTTGTCTGGAAACCTCACAACAAGCCAGCCTATCGGGTATTAATAAAGGCAAGGCATTCGGAGGAACAGAAGCGCCCAAAACCCTGAGATATGAAAATTATGCTTCCACGTACCAGTCAGCTATACTGCTCAGATTTACTGCGATACTATCTGAGATCCTGGGTGGCGGGTAGCCGAAGATAGTGACATGCAGCGGTACCATCACCCAGTTAAAGATTTCATACACAAAATCTGAGGCTTTGTCTTCCCACAACTTTGAATGGTAGACATGGATGGGCTCACCCTCCGTTGGAGTCCAGCTCCAACTCATCAAGGGAAAAGGTGTCAGAAAACATATGGCGTCCATGATATATGCGGACATAAAGAATGAAGCAATCTTTCCACTCTCCTTCTACGCTCGATACTCTGTAACTCGACTGGTCAAACTATAAGATAGTAGTTTAGCCTAGTCAAAGGAACAACCTTCGGCAACTGGGTGAATTAGAGGCACCCACTGAAGGAAAAAATGTGTGGTGTCCTCTCTCCCATATAATTTGTAGGTCATCATAGTGATATATTTGAACTGTGGTTCCAGAGAAGCTATTGAATATATACCATTACTGTCTGCCCTGAACTTCGTAGGGTGTGAAACCCAATCTTTGATTAAACCAGACATAGTCTTGTCATATTGCACACATTCCTTCTGCTTAAAATCCCCCAGGAATTCGACATTGCAAACAAAGTCTGACATGGCTGGCAACTTGTACATAGTCTGCAATTGTTCGGGTCTGAAAGTCCCAATGGTGACCCTCTGCTCATTGACGATGGTTCTAGTTGGTATATCTACATGGTCTAATGCCCACCGGATCATATCGTAGTAAGGGAGAAGATGTGGCCTAGCCGCTACTTTATGCATTTGAGCCTAGACTACTATCTTATACTTGGTGACCAGGTCATCTTTTTCATTTCCACTGGAATCATCCAAAACATCTACCAATTCAGACTGTAGAACCTTAGAAATATATGATCAGGTCCTGACGGAGTCGACACTTCGAGGTGAAGTATCAGAAACGTTGTCTGAACCTTGTCCTAAAACCTCAACATTGGCTTTAGACACTTTTCGTGGGGCCATGGTGGAAGATTCTACTTTATCTTTCCTGCGATAAAAATATGTATACATATAGAAATTAGTTCGTTCGCAAAAAGTTGGCTCTACGTAGAATAGAAATGAAATTTGAGATAACAAATAAAAGATCCATGTCTTCGACCATTTAAAACTAGGTTGTCCTTAGGAACAAAACGATCAAATCGTTCTTAAGTTTAGCAATAAAAACCAAATCCTTACTTGTCAATTCGCCTCATTTCTAATTACAGTCATAAATTCTGACAGTTCGTATTGCTAGTTGGCGGAAAGAAAGTTTAAAATCGCCTCGGAGACTGTGCATATTAATTTTTGTATTAAAACAATGAAAATGCTGGCTTAGCTTAATTAATCAGGCCTTTTTTAAATGTTAATTGATCTTTTGGCACTCGCTTCATCAGGAGTTTTCACTTTAACCCTTTACACCTCCAAAACCCGAGATTGCAACAATTAGCTTTGATTAATACAAAACGTAACCAAGATTAAGTGTTTAATTAATTATGTTTTTATTCACATCGCGACTTTGCGACTCGGAGCTTCGAAGGTATAGATTCCGGGAGGCTCGTATGCCGAGTTGCGAAATTGTGAGATCCTTGATGATATGATTTAATTAAATTGGAGGATAAAACCGGATTAAGTGTTTAATTAATTACGTTTCTATTTTTATCGTGACTTCGCGACTCGACACTTTGAAGGTATAAATTTTGAGGGAAAATACGTCGAGTTGCGAATTCCCGAAGGAGCTTAACCGCGGCTAAACCTTTTACCTTTAACATTAACCTAGGTTATTAAAACAAGAATCTCGCGGTTTTGTCTATCAGGGTTACGACGACAAGACCTTTGGAACTAGAAAATGCCGAGACACGAAATCCTGATGATGCTTAACTGCGGTTTAGAGTATTTTTACTCTCGGTAAGGATCTGGGTAAACTTTTAAAACTAGTTTTCCGTTTCGCCTCTTGAGACTTGTAAACTATATGATCTATAACTTTCGACATGCGACATCCCGAGGTTCAAAAGTAAAGACTCGTTTAAACGATTAAAAAATAAACCTTACCTTAAGAGTATGAAAACCGTCGCTGTTCGCGTGATGAGACTTCTGAGATTTTGGGAAAAATAACGGAAAATATGAAAAATGACTTTCGATTTCAAGCATTAAGATATGAAACTTTAAACAGGCCAAAAAACAAAGGTGGCTCCAACATAGGCTCCAACTAGGGATCCCGTTTTCTTGCAAGATGGGAAGAATAGTAGACCACATGCCTATATTGGGTAAATGGAGTCAATGGCTTTAATCCAGTGAAAATGTTCCTTAGAAAAGGATACCGAAGGGGAAAGAGACTTCGTCTTTTACCTTAGAGAAGATTTCCAAACTCAGATACTTTTTTCACTTAGCCATAGTCCCTTTCACGAATTTCTCCTTCCCGTTACTGAATTTAGGTCTGCATTAAGACAATCAAAACAGTTCTAGGAGACCCAACAGATCTTGTGGCTATCGGCTTGCATCAAAAGAAGAAAATTATATGTTTTTAATCAGGAAGCCCTTTCTGAACTTGGGATGTAGATCAGGTTTTAAAAATAATTGGTTACCAGAGTAGAGTGATATTCATGTATAACAACCTTATAGATATCTCAAATATTGCTTCACTACCAGCGAGCCTGTTTAGTACCCCGGTGAAGTTATCTGGCCCTTTTTACTGAATTTCCTTTCACCACTTCGGAATATATTTATGCATTTAAATGCTGAGACGAGGGCAATCATTTCTGAATCTCCTTTCATCATCTTTTGGACTAGATGGGGGCAATCATTTCTGAATTTCCTTTCACCACCTGTCTTATAATTTTCTTTTTAGAGCGCGAAGATGGGGGCAATCAATTTATATGAGGGTTGATATCTGTGTAATATTTTGCATTATAGGTCTGTCAACTTACTTTGATTACTCGGTACCAAACTTTCCTTAACTTTCACAACACCTTCGTTTGCAAGGAGAAAGGGAAAAATTAAATTTTTTGGGGTGTTCTATTTGAGCAAGCCTCAATCCTCTGAAATTGTTGAAAAACCTAGAAAAGTCAGGATCACTTAAGCGTCACTTTGTTTAGCAAGGGACTGAGGAGTTATCAAGACTAGCTTACTTTTCACAATCTTCTTTGAAGCTCTCGAGGTTAAAACGTAATCTCTTCTCCCTACAGATACTAAACCGGAAAGATGCTGTCTTTTCAAAGGAAAACCAAAAAACATAAAAGGGTGATAGATGGAGATCTATAAACTGAAAACAGAGGTCAAAAACTCAAAACTGACTCTTGAAAATCTTTTTCGGGGGTGCTTTACTTTGAGTGACTTGTTTATTTCATTTTATTCTTTCGTAAACAATTAACCATGGAAATGTTCTTTTATTTAGTAGTTCAGACGATGTTGCTGTATCTTATGAGGTTATCTTGGTTTTCTTTGATAGCCCTTCAGAACAAGTCTTTCAGGAAATCTCACCTTTATCTTACCGTTTCATTTTCTTTTCAAACTATCAAAAATATTTTTTATCACCTGTTTAAGCCAATTTATTTTCTGATACACAACTTTCTGTGTAACTCTCCTGCTCGTTTTGTTTGTAGCTGGAAACCTATAAAAAGGAAAATATGAAGGTTATTGAGGATTTTTGAAAAGGTGTCGATAATTTACTAAAAGAAAAGAAAATCAAAATAGCAATGCGTAATGAAATATATATACATGTGTAAAAAATTCTATATATGAAATATACATAAAATTTATTTATATCTATATATATATATATATTTTTTTGGCGACTGCTTATGTCATATAATGCTTCAGGTAACGCCCGTTGATAGGGGCGTTGAGGATTTCACCGTCTAGATTTTCTAGTAGGGAAGAATTTGTTCCTTCGAGAGCCGAGACTCTGAATGGCCCATACCAGAGGTGATCGAATTTACCATGTTTCACTGTTTCTTCCCTCCTTGCATCCCACCTTAAAACTAAATCACCTGGGAGGAAATCTCTGTCCTTTTCCCTACGGTCGAATAATGCCTTCATGTCGTCTTGATACTTCTGCAACCTTTCATCTACTTTGACCCTGTGCTGTTGAACCTCGATTAGCTAGTTTATCCTTTTGGTGACATGATTAGGTTCTTATTTCTGATCTTACCACAATTTCATCACGGGGAGCGCTAAATTTATAGGTAACACCGCATCTGTACCATATACCATATGAAAAGGGGAAATGGCGATAGACTTTTTAGTGCCTATGCGATTCGCCCAAAAGGCGTACTTTAAATGCACATGCCAAGACCTTTTGTTTTCATCCAACACTTTCTTAATTATATTTATCAGGCTCTTGTTAGACGACTCGGCCAGTCCATTTCCTTGGGGGTAGTGCACTGTAGAATGGCCAATAACGATATTATACTTTTGGCAGAAGCTGATCATAGCCATAGATTTGAAATCCTAGGCATTATCTGTGACTATCTTTCGGGGGTAGCCAAATCTTGACAAAATATTGTCTTCTAAGAAATCTATTACCACCGAGTCAGTTTCCCTTTTGGTTGGAATAGATTCCACCCATTTAGTAAAGTAGTCTGTGGCAGTTAAGATCCACTTGTGTTGGGCGCTAGAATGTGGGTTAATCTCGCCTATAAAATCTAGCCTATAAAATCTAGCCCCCATTGTTGAAAAGGGGCTTCAGTTTTGACTGGAACCAAAGGTAGTGCTGGGAGTTTCTATTTTCTTGCAAATAGTTGACAAGGATTATAAGCTCGGACCTTGGCGTTGACTTCAGAGAAAAGTTTTGGCAAGTAATACCCAGCTCTCAGAATTTTGTAAGCTGTGGCCCTCCAAGCGTGATGTCCTCCACACACTCCTTCATGAAATTCACTTATAACCCTTTCTGTTTTCGATTTGACTAAGCATA
This sequence comes from Picea mariana, assembly GCA_032191745.1. NCBI lineage: Eukaryota > Viridiplantae > Streptophyta > Pinopsida > Pinales > Pinaceae > Picea > Picea mariana. The sequence continues at coordinate 56,695 of JASDQU010508064.1, forward strand.
TTAACAAGAAACTGAGTGGGTCTTTCCAATATAGTTGATTTTAGGCAATACAATACTTAACCGCATGAAGCTTTAAAGTCCTGGATTTTGATGGTGATAGTTCACTCGGGCATTTTAGAGTCAGCAGGTAGGATACTATGTTTGTGTACCATTCTGATGATACAAACTTCTCCTCGATCTTAATTGCCCTTGTTCATTCATCAAGCTCATTTATGTTCATGTCTTCCTCACCTTCCTGCAGGTAGTTTATATCTAGAGCTTTGAGATTTGATTCAGCCATAAGTTTGGCCAGGCCTTGTCCCTTTATCAGTTTAGTAGTTTTGATTTCCAAGTCAAATTATTGAATCTTGGTAAGCCATCGTCCTCTTTTCTCATCGATGTTTGGTTGTACCAAAATATCTTTCACAGAACTTGTAGGTACGTACGCGATTATCTTGGAGTGTAATACATATGTTCTAAATGCCTTCAGTGCTTTTACCATGGCGTACTCTTGTTTTTCTATTATATCATATTTAAGTTCTGCGTCTCTGAGACTCTTGCTAAAAAAGGCGATCAGATGTTCAAAACCCTCTTCGTTTTTTGGAGGAGCACCGCAACAATCGTGTGTTCAGAGGCAAGCGAGAAAATAAGAAAATCTTTTAGATAATCAGGGCTTGCCAATACCGGTGCCTTGACTATGACTTTCTTAATGTATGTGAACGACGCTTTGGCCTATGTTGTCCACTTTACTTCGCTGTTCTTTTCAGCATATCTGTGATCAATTTTACAATTTCAGTGAAATTTGGGATAAATCTTCGTAAAAAAATTATTTTTCCTAAGAAAGATTGAATTTCTTTTACATTTCTAGGAATGTTTATAGTGTCTATCGCTTCAACCCTCTTAGGATCAATCTTAATTCCATCCTTCGATATAATATGACCCAAAAATTTACCTTCTTGCATGGTGAAGTGTGATTTCTTAGGATTTAAGGACAGACCATACCTGCGACATTTTTCGAATGTTTGTTTAAGATGTACCAAATGCTCTTCATCAGATTTGGAGAAAACCGTTAAATCATTGAGATAGATGACTACGAACTTATCCCTCTCTCCGATGAAAGCGATGTCCATAGCACGTTGGAACCTGGCTCCTGCATTCATCAAACCGAAAGGCACTTTATCATACATGAACATACCCCAAGGGGTAGTAAAAGTTGTTTTTTATTTATCTTGTTCATTCATGGCAATTCAATTATATCCAGAGAAACCATCAATCATAGACATTATGTTCGCCCCAACTACCCTTTCTAGCACATGATCCATTTTAGGCAGCGGATAGTTGTCTTTAAGAGAGGACTTATTTAAATTTTTGAAATCCATGCACAGTGTAATTTCCCCACTCTTTTTTCTGACCAGGACCAGGTTTGCCACCCAGTCGGAATATCTTAGAGGTACTATAATTTTCGCCTCTAAAAGATTCTTCACTTCTCTCTCGACCACAGTCAATAAAATGGGGTTGATCTGCCTAAGATTTTGTTTAAAGGGTTTGAACCCAGGCTTTAGAGGTATCTTATGATCGATCATGGTACTGTCGTAGGTTCTTAACTCGTCGTAAGACCAGGCGAAAACGTCTTTAAATTGTCTGAGTAGGTCCTTATACTTGCCTTTTATTTTAGGGGGGAGGAGTTTAGATATTTTAACCATTCTGGACTCTTCTTTGGTTCCTATGTCATAGTCCTCAACCTCTTTTGGTTGGGGTTGTAAGGTGGATTTTATAGGTATGTTGTTTTGATCAAACAATCTTTCCAGAGGGATCAATCCTTTCAGAATCTGGTTATTTTTTAGGACCATCATGCAATGATTTGCGATTTTGTCTTGGAAAGCTTGAGGGTCCTCTCCTTCTTGCATGATCCATATAGGGTCATTCTATTTTTCTTGATCTGTGTGAGTTTCAGAAAATTCACCTACTGCTTCAAGAAACTTCTTAATTTTTTCATCATCCTCAAAAACCTGCCAGTGTTGGATATTATCCGGGATAGATGGTCTATGTCTTATCTCTATGTGATACTTCAATTTAAAGGTTGTAGGAGGAGTGAAAGTTGAAGCTGCTTTAGCTAATGCATCAGCCTGTAAGTTTTCTGTGCGTGGGATGAAGTGGACATTTATAGATGAGAAAAAGTTTTCCATCAGATCCCAGGAACAATTTCTATATGATCTTAATTTGGGATGCTTAGCCTGGTATTGTCGATTTATTTATTTGACTATCAACTCCACATCTCCGTATACCTCTATTTTTTTTTATTTTTAGCTTTCTGGTAGCCTCTAATTCTAAGACCAAGGCTTTGTATTCACATACATTGTTAGTATAATCTATATCCCATTGTAGTCTGTAAGAAAAAGGGACAACAAACCTTCCTTCAAGTGCCACAAAAAGCACTCCTGCACCAGCCCCTTCGCAAGAGGAAGCACTGTCAAAAAACATTTTCCAGATACCGGTGCTACACATATCTTCGGTCATGTAACCTAACTCTTCATGCTCTATATCGTTTTCCTTTGTGCAACCATCTAAACCCTCGTCAAAAGATAAGATATAATTTCCTAAATCTTGATCTGCAATGTAAATAGGGAAATTGTTCGGATTTTGGGGGTCCCTTACTGTATATGCTAACCTCGTCTCCCTGTAAATGCCGAGTAAATTGTCCACCAAACACGGGAATCGTGGCGTACATCATATCCAGTTGAAGAGAACCCCCCAGCTTGGCTCCCCATGACCTAGACAACTGCAAGTCGTACTTGGGGGGAATATCAACAATGACCATATCCATCAAGATGCTCTTAACTGGGATTTGTGCCAGGGTGACTACTAAATCCTTTATCATTCCCATACACTTAACTTTTCTCAAATCAAATGAGTAAAGATCTCCATAAGGTCTGGTGATATGGAGACCCAATTTGTCAATAATAATTTTAGGCATCACGTTATGCGAGGCTCCATAGTCTAGCATGCAATTATGTAGCAGTTGATCGTATACATTTAAGGTGATATAAAAGGGAGCAACAGTGTCTTTGGCTCCTTCAAAATGTGGAACAAAAGTGATGTTGGGCTTATCATCTTCCAGGTTCAAAACGTCAGATTGTCTTTCTAGCTCTAAAACGCCTATCACTTTGGTGATCTGCTTTCGATAAACTGGGTTTTTCGCTAACTCTACCAGAGGAATTGGTATCTTAATTTTATTTATCTCGTTTTCGAAACTGAAAACTTCGCTCACCTTGTCTATTTCTCTAGTTGGGACCTCTGAATCCTTTTTTTCCAACTTATTTGTCTGGACTGCCTTATTTCTCATGATCTTGGTTAAAGGTGTATTTGTATTAGCTGCTTCGGTTTCCTGTGTTTTAGTCTCAACCTTTTCTACTTCGGGTTCTCGTGCGTTTACTACTTTTGCTTTACTGTTAGGTGACACCATTTCTTCTAGGGTAGGCTCATAAGTTTGACCTCTCGGGAGAATTTTCTTAGGTTGAGTGGTTGAAATAGGCTTACCCTTAGATCTCAAGTTATACCTAGGTTGGACCTCGACCATTATCATACCAGTTTCTTCTTGATAACTACAAAGGTCAGTAGAATCTCTTTCTTCACCCTCAATAGACGATTGTTGAGTGTTTAGAGATTTTTCATAATCATCTCTAGTCAAGTAAGGTTGTGTGCAGTCATCACCCAAGTTTGTCACATCATCATCTGAATTTTCGAAATCTTGGAGATCATTCGCTCCTATAAAATTTTCATTCTTTAGGGGAGTTTGTATTTTCTGATCTTCATTTTTTATCTGTCTTTGTTGATTTGGGGGATTGGTATTCTTCCTAAAATCCTTTTTGGCGAAAGAATCATCTTTGGCCCGTTCTAGCTCCATTCTGGATATTTTATTAGACAGTTCCTTAATTACCCTGGCCATATCGTCTGCTTTGTCATCTGTGTATCTATTAGACCCTGATGACCCTGCTTGTTCTCTAAAGCGTCTAGTTTCTTGGTTTCACACTTCTACTTTATCTTTTAACTTACCGGAAGCCATCATATTTGACTCAATTTCTATAGCATAATCTTACATTCGGTTTAGAGTAGCTCCCCTTATTTCTCGTAAAAGAAGTGCAAAATCTAGTTTGAAAGCCCCCGCGAAAGTTACTTTGGTTGCGGGTTGGGACGGTTTAACCTCGGCTAGGATTTTGTTATACAACTTGTTGAATCTTTGAATAAACTCCATAACTGTTTCTGAATTCTTTTTTCTTAAATACCCAAACTCGGTTAAATAGTATAGGTGGTCCTTTCTTTCGCCCCATTGTCTAAGGAAAACATCTTCCAAGGCATCATAGGACACGATAGAGCCTGCAGGTAGACTCTGAAAGCAAGTTCGGATCTGACCTTCGAAGGTTTAGATGAGAAGCCTCGAATAAAAATCTTCATGTTCGAGACCTAGGATGTCTACGAATTGATCAAAGAAGTTTATGTGTTCAGATACGGTTAGATCTCCTTCTCCAGTGAATTTTGGCAAATTTTTTATCTAATTTTTGGGAAGGTCGTGCAAAGGAACGGGCAATACCAAAGGAGCGTATCTTGCTGCCACTTTAGCAAACACTCTGGGAGGGGGGGTAGGTCCTTTACCTCTAGCTCCTCCCCAGGAGAACCCCCACCTCCTCCTCCGACAACCCCTCCACCTCCCCCTCCGGCGGCTGCCATCGTTATTAGCAGAAAGTTGTAAAGGGGGTTTTGGAAGATTAAAAGTGAATCTTTACCTTCTTCACGGGGCAAAAAATATGAGGATAACTAGTAAGGGATGTGGGGGCTTGGCTCTTCAGACTTGCAAGAGATGTATTCAGGGGAACCAATGGGTGTGGAGAGTGGATGTGTGAAATATTCTTCAGGACTGTGTGGGGTCGCGAAATTCAACTGAAGGGTCGACGATATATCGACAACAGATGAATTTTCTATAGGACTTTTTCCTTTGTGTACTACAGAGGTTATCAGATAGGTTTCACTTCTAACTTTGGAGTAGTTTGATATTAGATCTTTTGTATCGAAAAGAGGGCTGCATGAAGTTGAAGGTTCAGAAGAACTCTTGGTCTTCAGTTGTGGGTATTTAAGTTGATAGACTGCAGGGGTTGGCTTAAGAGAGCCTCTCGCCTTTAAAATCTTCTCAAGATTAGTAACGAGTGTGGTCTGTTTACCATCCGGGTTTTGCCTGGTATTCCTTTGTCCAGATGCCAGCTTATTAATCGTGGAGTCACCAAGTGAAAGATTGGAAAGCCTTTAAAAGGTGTGCACTCTTTGTTCACTATCAAAGGGTGGCACTTTCAACGAAAAAATGTCATTTTCCCAGGGAAAAAGATTTTGTAACTTCGGTCCCCAACAACGACGCCAAAAATATGTTGTTCCAGAGTTTGTACTTAAGGCTTAGAAGTACAGTGTCTAGGCATCCAAAGTTGAGTAAGGGATAGGGAAGGAAGAAATGTCAACCTTCGGCAAGGGAAGCTAGGGTTGATTTCTAGGTGGTTGTCTAGCTTCCAACTGTTCCTGGATGTTTATGTCCCTTTCAATTGCTGCCCACGAACGTTCCAGTTTGACCTGGGTATTGGCTGTTTTAAGAATAATATCGAAAAGATTCAAGGCAATATGTGTTTGATCTGATAGTTCGGGTTGGATATTAGGTTGTCTTGTCACAGGGATAGTCATAGAGGAACAAAATGATAAGAAAATCTCAAAGAAATTTTAGATGCTGTCTCGATTTCGGTCTCATAAAGGAGAGTTTAAGCTTAGGTAATGAAAACAGGATGCAAACCAAAGGCCCTTTCCCGTAACTGAGTTATATTTAAATAAATGTGTGTGAGGTGTAAGAAAACATTAAGCTGTCTATCATGTAAGACTCCTGTCAAGGGAGAATCTCACTTATAAACAGAAGAAGAAAAAGATAAAGAAATAACCCGATGAAGCATAAAATATATAAAGAAACCTAAAATGTTCACTGGTCTTATACCTGCTGATAGTCGGCATAGAGGAAAAACGATAAACAATATAGAAAACTAGAATTTATTCACTATAGTAGAGGTTGAACTAAATTATAGCGAATCATTCATCAGATACATATATGAAATGAAATGGAATATGAAATACAAGGAAACAAACTCATTACATAGTCTTGACGGAATCGAGAATCTTCGGATTTGCTTTGTATTAACTCTCGAGGAAAAAATCTCTATTACAATCGACCCAAAAAGGACCAGCCTTTGTTCCTTCCTACTATTATATATTTATACAGATTTACATATGACAGAATCTCAATCGTTTCAGGATTTTCAATTACAACAAGAAGGAGATCAATCGTTTCATTTCTTTTTCCTATGTTTTTATTTGGTACTAGAAGCTTGCCCTCTCGCATGCTTGGTACAAGTGACACATTTTACCACTAGCTGAGATATCAACCTTCAAGGTTCCGCTTGACAATTGGCCTAAAAAATGTAACAATCTCTGACTAATTTCGGCAACCTTTCTTCCATCTGTCAGTCTAGGGTGTCAATAGCGCACAATTGCACACTCGGTTTAATCATACATTTGTCTATTTGAACTATGTATGCCATAGTTACTTGTGAGATTTTGATCGAATCTCTTTCTTCTTTTTCATTTATATCAAATGAGAGTTTCATCATATCCATTTGGCTCAGTGTCTCAGCATTACTCTCGCTATCAATGCCTAACATATTTCCATATATGGAATCGAAAGCCTCTTCAAAGGATTTCTTTACCTTCTTGGCTTGCAATTTTCCTTCTGATATGCTGCGTTCCCATTCTTTCAACAAAATATTACCTCGGGTCTGTTCCGAAATGGAAAACTTGGAACTTTTTCCCGATTCCCTATTTGTCGTAGCTATTACAACCTCTTGAAATGCGATCCAAGCTGCTCCAGCTTCTCTCTCTCTCTGACAGATAAATTTTCTAATACTTGATCAATAAGCAGACAATTGTCCCGAATCGTCTCTACCTTGGCAAGTAAACTTCATTGAGCTACAGAAACTCTGCTCCGAATCTCCATAGCCTGGGACTGGAATATCCCGATATTTATGATTTGGCTTTTGGCGAACTCTAATCTAATCTATAGCTGTTCAATCAAGTCTTTTTGATGGCCCACCTATATCTAACTGGTCTGAGCTACCAGCTCTGCTTGTTCGAGCTTAGCTTTGAGCAGCTCAATTTCCTTTTTGTCAGCCATTCTTTCTTGTTCTATTCCTGCGCTTGCCTGGTCCTTGGCAACTTCCTCTGATGTGGCTAGTTTAGCTTCTAAGGTTTTGATGAGGCGATTTTTTCGCTTCATCTGATTTTTCAAAACCCCGACTGAAAATTGGTTTGTTGTAGCATACGCCCCTAATGTGCTGGCAATTTTTGTCGCAAACTCTTCTTTATTCTTATCTTTCCCATCGGTCAACACCTTGAACTTCTTGGCTGTTGATCCCTCTTCTTGATAGAATTCTCTTTTTACCACAACCTTTCTCTTCTTATAAAAAAATAACTCATTTGGAGGGAGCTCTTCCATGCTTATAGGTCTTAATTCTTCATTGAAAATCCACCTTGCGTCTATGTTCCCTTGAGTTGACTGTAAGGGAGTAATGGAGGTGATGGGATCTCCGATTTTCTTAGCTCACTTTCCTAGAGTGGTAGCTGGAGTTTTCTTTTTCGGTGGATCAGGAGTTTTTATTTCCGGTTTCGAACTCTTAGTTTGCTCCTCCCCATCCTGGTGTTCTTCTTTTCTGGGTGCTGAATCTTTTGAGCCTTCGACTCCTTTTTGCTGCACCTCTACTATTATTGGATTTTCACCCCTCAATACTGGGGGAAGACCACTCCGATGATGTTCTTATAATTTTAAAACATCAACCCTTTCTTCAGGAGCCAAGGTTTGTATCCGAGCCAAAACCTCGACATAAGATCTCATGCCTTGGAAAATTTCATCCGAGGGCGAATTTTCATGCTCAAACCTTTTAATACYGCAATTGGCTAGGTGGTTACTTATGACCCTATGTGGATCGTGCTTCTTGAATTCAACATGAACCAATTTCAGGTCTTCCAGGCCTACTRCCTCAGCTTTAGCATGCCCAAAATCTAACAAAGAATAGGAATGCAGATGAATAGGAAAAGGTGGCCATACCTTCTTAGAATATCCCTTAAGCTCCTTGCTTACGCCATCGATTACGGTTTGTCTGGAAACCTCATGGCAAGCCAGACTATCGGGTATGAATAAAGGCAAGGCATTCAGAGGAACAAAAGTGTTGAAAACCCTGAGATATGAAAATTCTTCTTCCACGTACTAGTCATCTATACTGCTCAGATTTACCGCAATACTATCTGAGATCCTGGGTGGCAGGTAGCCAAAGATAGTGACATGTAGCGATACCATCACCCAGTTAAATATTTCATACACAAAATCTGAGGCTTTGTCTTCCCACAACTTTGAATGGTAGACGTGGATGGGCTCAACTTTCGTTGGAGTCCAGCTCCAACTCATCAAGGGAAAAGGTGTCAGAAAACATATGGTGTCCATGATATATGCAGACATAAAGAATGAAACAATATTTCCGCTCTCCTTTTGCGCTCGATACTCTGTAACTCGAATGGTCAAACTATCAGACAGTATTTTATCCCAGTCGAAGGAACAGCCTTCGACAACCTGGTGAATTAGAGGCACCCACTGAAGGAAAAAATGTGTGGTGTCCTCTCTCCCATATAATTTGCAGGTCATCATAGTGATATATTTGAACTGTGGTTCTAGAGAATTTATTGAATATATACCATTACTGTCCACCCTGAACTTTGTAGGGTGTGAAACCGAATCTTTGATTAAACCAGACATAGTCTTGTCATATTGCACACATTCCTTTTGTTTAAAATCCTCCAGGAATTCGGCATTGTAAACAAAGTCTGACACGGTTGGCAACTTGTACATAGTCTGCAATTGTTCATGTCTGAAATTCCCAACGGCGACCCTCTGCTCATTGATGATGGTTCTGGTTGGTATATCTACATGGTCTAATGCCCACCGGATCATATCGTAGTAAGGGAGTAGACGTAGCCTAGCCGCTACTTTATGCATTTGAGCCTGGACTACTATCTTATACTTGGTGACCAGGTCATGTTTTTCATTTCCACTGGAATCATCCAAAACATCTACCAATTCAGACTGTAGAATCTTAGAAATATATGACCAAGTCCTGACGGATTCGACACTTCGAGGTGAAGTATCAGAAACATTGTCTGAACCTTGTCCTGAAACCTCAACATTAGCTTTAGATGCTTTTCGCGGGGCCACGAGGGAGGATTCTACTTTAGCTCTCCTGTGATAAAAATATGTATACATACAGAAATTAGTTCGCTCACAAAAAGTTGGCTCTACGTAGAATATAAATGAAATTTGAGATAACAAATAAAAGATCTATGTCTTCGACCATTTAAAACTAGGTTGTCCTTAGGAACAAAACGGTCAAATTGTTCTTAAGTTTAGCAATAAAAACCAAATCCTTACTTGTCAATTCACCTCATTCCTAATTATAGTCATAAATTCTGATAGTTCATAATGCCAATTGGCAAAAAGAAAGTTTAAAATCGCCTCAGAGACTGTGCATATTAATTTTTGTATTAAAACAATGAAAATGCTGGCTTAGCTTAATTAATCAGGCCTTTTTTAAATGTTAATTGATCTTTCGGCACTCGCCTCATCGGGAGTTTTCACTTTAACCCTTTACACCTCCAAAACCCAAGATTGCGACAATTAGCTTTGATTAATACAAAATGTAACCAAGATTAAGTGTTTAATTAATTACGTTTTTATTCATATTGGGACTTCGCGACTCAGAGATTTGAAGGTATAGCTTCTGGGAGGCTCGTATGCTGAGTTGCGAAATCGTGAGATCACGATGATATGATTTAATTAAATTGGAGGATAAAACCAGATTAAGTGTTTAATTAATTACGTTTCTATTTTTATCATGACTTCGCGACTCGACGCTTTGAAGGTATAACTTTTGAGGGAAAATACGTCGAGTTGCGAATTCCTGAAGGAGCTTAACTAAACCTTTTACCTTTAACATTAACCCGGGTTATTAAAACAACAATCTCACAGTTTCGGCTATCGGGGTTAAGACGACAAGACCTTTGGAGCTAGAAAATGCCAGGACATGAAATCCCGATGATGTTTGACTACGGTTTAGAGTATTTTTACTCTCGGTAAGGATCTGGGTAAAATTTTAAAACTAGTTCGCCATTTCACCTCTCGGGACTTGTAAACTATGTGATCTATAACTTCCGACATGCGACATCCTGAGGTTCAAAAGTAGAGACTCG
>JASDQU010508064.1:67639-87545 GCA_032191745.1 Picea mariana
GTTTCTTCTTGGGATGCTTGGATTTATCTTTTTTTCGAGCCATTAAGGCTTTGTTATATGTACCTGTAGTGCTGATTACTCCAAGTTGAAAAACCTCATCTTTCTCTTTAATCATAGAATCACAAAAAGACTCAAGAGTGGAAGTTTGGTAAGCACTCTCTAGAGCTTATCTAGTGGCATAAAAGCTAGATACAAAGACAAAATATGAATTATCAAGATGAGAAATAATAACATATATGTATCGGTCATCCTTCACATCTATTTGATAGTCTTTACATAAATATCTAAGTGTTTTGAACTTAGATAAATAATATTCAATGAAAGGAAATCATTGGGATTTAAATTCATTAACCATTTTTTAATTTGGTGGGATTAAATCACATTGTGTTTACCAAACAAAACTTCAATGTTTTGCCAAGCTTTATTCTGAGCCACCAATTCCTTGCCAATTAGGGAAATTTTGAGGTACAAAATGGGTTTCAAAACAAAACATGTACAATCAAAATAAATTCTATAAGAATCAATCACATTTTAGAGGATGACATCATCCCCAAGGGATGAGTTGGCATTTCTTGAGTTAAAAATGCTTATTTGTCACATTATAAATGGTGGATGACAATCCATAGTTAACCTTGGTAGTATTGCAAGTAAAGTATTCATAATGAGAAAAATACTTATAAATTACTTTTAAATATAATATAGATGCAATAATAAAGTAAAGTTCTTTTGAATATATAAAAATTAAATACTAATTTAAAATTCATAAACATAATAATTAAGTTATACATATTATTCACATTTTTTTAAATTACATAAAACTACACACACACACACACACACACACACACACACACACACACACACACACACACACACACACACACACACACACACACACACACACACACACATTTTGACCAGATTGTTGTGCCATGACTTCTTGTTATCTTGCAACAACGTTTTTATGATATTGACCAGACTTTTGTTGGAAGACTCTGCTAATCCATTTCCCTGAGGGTAATAGGCAGTAGAGTGTCCTAAAGTAATCTTATATTTGATGCAAAACTCCACCATCTTCTTTGATTTTAATGTTGTTGCATTATCAGTGATGATCTTCCCGGGACATCCAAATCTTGAAAGAATGTTAGTTTCTAAAAGTTTAATGATCACCGCATCAGTGGCTTTCCATGTAGGTACAACTTCAATCCACTTGGTAAAATAATCAGTGGTTGTAAGGATCCATTTTTGTTTTCCTGATGATGGTGGATGGATTTCTCCAATGAAATCCAAACCCCATTGTTGAAAATGAGTTTCAACTAATATTGGTTTCAAGGGTAAAGGAAACAGTTTCCATTTTCCTTCAAAGATTTGACAGTTATGGCATGAGGTCATTTTTCTATGGACATCTTCAAATAAGGTTGGACAGTAAAAACCATCTCTTAGAATTTTGTTGGCAGTGGTCTTCCAATTTAAGTGTCCACCACATTCTCCTTCATGAAATTCCTACAAAGCTTTATCTGCCTCATCTTTCAATAAACATTATAGTAAAATCCCTCCAACATCCTTCCAATATAAATTTCCAAATTCAAAATACAATATTTCATAGCCTTGAGTTTAAGAAATATAGATTTAGTCTTGGTTAAACCAGAAGGAGTTTGTAAATGATGTAAAATAAAAATCAGGTCTGCATACCAGGGAGAGTTGAAAAATACTCTGTAGCTTGTGGAGTCGCCTTCTCTTCTTGTTCATCCATTGCAGCTAGAAAATTTATATCCAAAGCATGAAAATTGGACTCAGCCATTAATTTAGCTAATCCATGACCCTTAATGAGCTTGGTAGGTTTTATTTCATTATCATATTCAAGGATAACAACAATCCATTTACCCATTTTCCCCTCAGGACTATCTTGGGTCAGAATATCTTTCACCAGAGAGTTTGGGACATAGCAATTATATGTGAGTGAAGAATGTATACTTTGAAATCTTTGATTGCTTTTACCAAAGCAAAAGATTTCTTTTCCATGATGTTGTTTTTCAGTGCAACATCTCTCAAGGATTTACTAAAGAAAGCAATAGGTTGTTCATGGCCTTCATTATTCTTCTACAAGAAAACTGCTGCAATTGTATGTTCAGAGGAAAATGAGAAAAGGAGGAAATCTTTTGTGAAATCAGGGATGATAAGCACAGGGGCTTGTGTTAAGGCTAGATTCACTTGATCAAATGAATGTTTTTCTTCTATGGTCCATTTTATTTTTGTGTCTTTTCTCAACATATTTGTTATATTTCTTAGAAGTTCTGCCAAGTTAGGGATAAATTTTCTTAGAAAGTTTATTTTTCCAATGAAAGATTGTAATTCTTTTATGTTTCTGGGATGATCTATTTTTTGAATGGATTCAATTCTTCTAGGATCAATTTTAATTCCATCCTTTGATATGATATGTCCTAGTAGTTTGCCTTCTTCTAGACCAAACAATGTTTTCTTTGGATTGAGGGAAATTCCAAATTTCCTGCATTTTTCAAAAACTCTTCTTAGGTGGAGCAAGTGTTCCTCCTCTATTTTTGAAAAAACAATGATATCATCCATGTATATAACAATGAATCTGCCAAGTTCATCCACAAAATAAATATCCATTCCTCTTTGAAATGTAGCTCCAACATTCATTAAACCAAAAGGCATTTGCACATACATGAAATTTTCCCAAGGTGTAGTAAATGTTGTTTTTTATTGATCGTCAGGGTGGACTAAAGCTTGATTGTAACCAAAAAAACCATCTAACAAAGAAATTCTACTGGAGCCAACTACCTTCTACAAAATATGATCCATTTTGGGCAACGAGTAGTTATCTTTGAGAGAGACTTTATTGAGGTTTCTGAAATCAATGCACACTCTGATTTCTCCAGTCTTCTTTATAGTTGGAGCTAAATTTGACACCCACTTAGAACATCTTAATGGGACAATGATATTAGCATTGCACAACTTATTTATTTATTTTTCTATCATAGGCATCAAATTTGTATTAATCCTCCTAAGTTTCTGTTTAAAATGTTTTTGGTCTTCTTTTATAGGAATTTTATGCTGTATAATGCTAGTGTCATAAGAGTTTAGATCTTCGTAACTCCATGCAAAAACATCTATGAATTCTATAAATAGTTCTATGTATTTCTGTTTTTGAGCAGGAGGCAAAGATTTAGACAATTTAATCATTTTTGGTTCTTGTTTAGTTCTTATGTTGCAGTCTTCAACTTCCTTTCCAGTAGGTTCAATTTTAGGCTTTTTGGCTACATCATCAAAATCAAACAATTATTCTAAAGGGACTAATCCTCTAGGCAAAACATTATCCTTCAATTGAATAATTTCCAAGTATTCTACTTTCTGATCTATTTCTTTTGAATACATCTTATCTACATTTTCTTCTTCATCGTCAAAATCTACATCTATGTTGGCACATTCAAATTCATTCTTTGATTGAATTTTTTTTCCAATTTGTTCATCATTTCCAAAAACTTGCCAATATCTGATGTTATCTGGGACAACTGGTATGCACTTTACTTCAAATGTGTATTGGTGATTAGGATGGAAATGTATTTTGCAGGTAGTTGCTGAGGTAGCCAGACCATCAACAATAATGTTCTGGTTTCTAGGAATGGTTGATAAGTCATATTCAATTAAGCATTCTAGAAAATGTAAGACAACATTCATGTAAGATCTCAATCTTGGGTGTTTAGCAGAATAATCACCTTTGATATGTTTTATTATCAGTTCATAATCACCCCGAATTGAAATTCTCTTAGCACAAAGCTTCTTTAAAAGTTGTATACCTAGAATTAAGGCTTCATATTCAACTATATTGTTGGTAAAATCAAAATTTAACTTGTAGGAATAACCTTATGAATGATTTATTTTTGAATTTGAAACCCACACACCATCTTATGATCCTTCTTTACTAACAACCCCATGAAATGCTAAGCTCCACAGAGGTTCATTTTGTGTATCAGATTCCACCATCACTATTTTTTCTTCTTTAAGAACTATTTTATCTTCTTCATTGTTATAAACATCATTCTCCATATTGGAAATTTTTCTCTCCATGTCTCCATCATTGTACAAAATAAAATAATCAAGGTCTGAATGAACATAATATAAGGGATAATTGTGTGGTTTATCCTGACTACTAACCATATATTTCATTAGTGTCTCCCTGTATAATCTCCTTTGTTGACCAAACAATGGAATGGTAGCATAAGACATCCAATTGAAGTGTTCCTTGTGACTTATCTCCCCATGAGCGAGACAATAACATGCCATATTTAGGAGGTATATCAGCAACAACTATGTCCATTACCATACTCTTGGATGGCATTTGTGCTAAAGTAACACACAAATCTTTGATAAGACCTATGCATTTTACTTTACTTGAATAAAAAGAATATAAATCTCTGTATGGTCTAGTGATATCAAGTCCTAATTTTTCCATAACACCCTTAGGCATAAGGTTGTGGGAAGCACCAGAGTCCAACATGGCATTGTGCAAAGTTTTCTCATGAATGTTTAAACTGATGTAAAATGGGGGTACAACTCCACTTTCAGATTTTCCATCAACTTCAGGCCCAAATAATAATTTTGGTTGATCATCAACAATATTTATTGTATCTGTACCTACCTCTATGTTCAGAGATTTTATCACTTGTGATCTGTAAGCATTCTTATTTATTAACTATGTTAGAGGAATGGGTATCTTGAGTTTTTCCAATTCACTTTCAAAGTTGAATGAGGTTTGAGTTTTATTTTGGTGAGAAAAAATATGATTTCTCAACAACATTCTTTTGTGAAGTATCTTTGGGTTGGCTAGTAGAGGGAACATCAGTTTGAGTTGTTTTTGAGACAAAATTAGATGTTCTTTTGGTTGGGACTTCTGATTTTTTCTTAGGGGGAATATCAAGAATTTTCTTGGCAGGTGTGTCAGTTGTCTTTTTAATATCATAAGATTTCTTAGTGGGATTATCATTTGACTTCTTACTTCTTAGGTTATACTGTTTATGAACTTCCGCAATTGCATTTTCAAAAGCTTGTTGATCTGATTCTTCCTCATCAATTTAAGTTTGTGAATGAAGGAAAAGAGCATGTTCTTCTTGGGTAAGAAAAATAGAATGATTATCATTTATTCCCATTAAATTAATGTGAACATCATCAAGGCCCTCAATTGTTTCTTCCCCTTCATCAATATAATTTTCTTGAAAAGGAGGCCTAATCTGTTGATCTGGGCCTCTTTGTTCTCTTTGTTCTCTTGGTTCTCTTTGTTTGATTTGGGGTTGATTTCTCCTAAAATTAGGATTTTTTATTTGGGGACCAGGTTGATTTTCTGTTAGAGGAGTCCTATCAATGATGTCTAATATTTCCACCATCCTTTCCATGGTTATGACTAAGGAGTCTATTTTAGCATCAACATAAGAGGTAGACGGTTCTTCTTTGATAGTTACTCCCCTCTCTATTCTTTGTCTAACTCTCTTAGCTAACATATTTGCCTCTACACTCACAACATCTCTTTGCATATCTTCCAAAGTTGTAGGGTTTCTTTCTCTTAATTGATAAGACATGTCAACATCAAAATCATCAGGGAATTTGATCAAATATAAACCTTGAGGAGGTTTAATGTTTGTTGGAATTGCATTATAAATATTGTTAAATCTAGTGCAATAATCTTGTACACTTTCCCCTGGGTTTCTTTTAATGCTTTCATATTCAAATAAGTTTTTAAGTGGATTTTTCTTAACTTCCCATCTATTGAGGAATTATTGGTGAAAAGAAGTAATGTCATTCAAACTAGCATCTGGTAAGGCTTTGAACCATTTCCTGACTTCTCCATTTAATCTTTGGGAAAACAAACTCATTTTGACATCTTCCTCATCTTCTTCTTGTAGGTTGAAGAAGTCATTCATCTTATCAAAATGTTGTTGTGAAGTCATATTTTCGGTGCCATCAAACTGAGGAATCCTAGTTTGATAGTCTTGAGGCATATTATGTAAAGGAACAACCAAAACGAGGGGAACATATCTTTCTGCCATGATTGGCATAGGAGGATGGATAAAATATGAACTTGTGGAAGGTGTGGATGCAGGAAATCCTATGAAGGATGGATCACAACCTGTGAAGTTATTGGAGAAGTGGTGGAAGATATGGAAGAAGCAGGGCTGGTAGATATAGGATGAGATAATTGAGGATTGATAGATGATGTAGAGATGGTCAGGGCATAAATATCAACAGACTGTTGAATGTAGGATTTATGCAAATATTGATCAAAGTATGATGCTAGATATTGTAACTTCTCAAAATTTTGAAGGATTTGTTGATCAAGATCTGATTTAGGAGAGTGTCTTTCAGGTTTATTAGGTTGGAGGACAACTTTATATAATATCGTTTCATCCACAAAACTATCCAATTTGGTTCTGAATAAGCGATGCTCAAATGGTATATCAAACTGTATATACTAGATTATGACAAACTTCTCTTGGAGAGAGGTTTCCCTAGGAGGAGGATGACTACTCCCTTGACTTTCTGCTAAACTTCTTTTTCTGATAATTTTTTTAGGGTTATCTACAAATTTTATAGGTTCTGGATCAGGATGAGATCTAGCGTGGATTATTTTTGGAGAAAAAACTTAATATTAAAAAATCTACTTAATTATTTACAAAGTTTTACAACCTCTTAACATTTATCTCTTAAGATTTAGATCTTTGATTGTGCAGAAATAAAGTTTTCTTACTAGGGAAGATAATTTATAAAGTTGGAAAATTTGTTCTTTCTCTAGTATGCTCGCCACTATGTTAGCACTTTGTAATTTCCAGAGGTTGTAGAAGAAAAGATAGAGGTAACTACCAAACCACTTTGGAAGCTGGGATCTAACCCTGCCAGCCTCAGAGAGGGATCTCTCTATAGGATTTAGATTTGTTTGAGTTTAAAATGTTAGACTAGTTATAAAAGTTCAGGATTTGTTTGTTTGTTTGAAATGTTTGGTTGATTAAATGCTTAAATTTCCATTGGGCTATAGGTCTATCTTTAAGGATAGGGATTTGATTCATATTTTTATAAGGTTTTCTCCATAGGGCAGGGTAGTAAAACTGTTTGAATCTGATTAAATTAGATGAAGTGGATGAGAAGAAAAGAGGGGAAAATCCACTAAGTAGAAGAGCAGTTAAGAATTCTTTTACTTAATTTCAGATGAAAAACATGAAAAATATTCAAAAACCAGAGACAGAGTATATTGAGATAAATTATGTTCTTTAACTTTCTTTGAATTATTAGAATTGAAAACACATGCAATAATTACAAAGAATGAAAAACATTAAACATAGAGAGAAAACACATCACCAATAGTCTGACATGAGAATCCTATGAATAATCCCTTTTATTACCGGTCGATCCTTTTTAAAAAATTTACACAATAGCTTTTGGATGCAAAAATCAACCCTCAATACTTAGAAAAGAGAAGTATTTATACAACTATTTACATCAAATCCTATCATAAATTATCAGGATATTTTGGTGGGATATCTAAACTAACTAAATCTCAAATTACAAAAATGTAGGAATCTTGTAGATTTGCTTAGATCTCTGGTGTTGATTTGGTGGAAGTTGTTGATGACATGTCTCTCTGACTTTGGTTAATTGTTTCTCCTTGCTGACTGAAAAATCAAACCTATCTTTACTCAAGTAATGTYTGTAGCTCTTCCCACCTCTTTTTACTTGGGATTGATATCTTGAGTAATTTTCTGTATATTTCATCCATCTTTGTGTACTTGAAAAAAATAGGCTTTGTGATGAAGATATGTTTGATTTCATGTTGAATGCTCAAGTCAAACTATAGTGTCTCTAGGAAAKATTTACCATTGATGCTTCCATGTATTCCTACAAACTTTGAGTTGTCTTTTGCCACTGTGTTCAATTTTTGTTTGTAATCAGGCAGAATGATCAATTTTTCATTCAATACTAACAGTCCAGGAAACCCTTTCTTGTGTAGCACCTCAAACTTGTTGGAAAACCTCTGCACACCTATGTCTATCACCTGATATTTTTCTTCCAGTTTCAACATTAGGCATTTCTTGGTCAGAACCTTCTTGATCTCCAAGATGGTTTCAGTTCCGTCCTCAATCTCCAGCTCTCCTAACTCATGTTTTTTTTGGAGTTTAGAAATCTGATGAGCTCTGTGACCTCTATTGGTCTTTCTCCCAATTCTTCCTTGATGATTTTGATTGATCCCCTGACTTTCTACACTAATTCATGCTGCTAAAAAATGATCTGTATGGAGGGCCAAATATCTATCATGGATTTTTTGATATCTATCCATATGTTTTCCTTATCTTGGGCTAAGGTATTTTCCATGGAAATATCTTTCCCTAATTGTTGCAGTTGTTGACTAAGCCTTTGAGACATATGCATTTCTTTTTGATGACTAGCCTGGAACATTGATTTCAGTTCCTGTAATGTCTTTACCTCTTCCTGTAATTTTCTGATTTATTCCCCTTTTATGGATATGTCCTCCATTAATTTTACAAGTTTATCATAAGCATATTGTTGGCCCTTGACCAATTTTTGAACAACCTTGGTCACGAATGACCTATTTTGGGACTTCGATAGGTTTTTGAAGGCAGAGCGTAAGTCGAAGTGGAGATCGTGGGATCTTGACCCCTTTTTAGTGATTTTTGGGTTTTGGGCTATGTAACAGGTATGGGAATGTCGGCCCATGGATTTACCCATGTTTAGGCCCTTTTTGTAATGTATAAATAGAAATCTAAGCGATGTAGGAAGGGGTCGATGAGCTAAGTGCTAAGTGCAAGTGTGGATTGTAGATACTTCGTGCATATTGTGTGAGACTTGTAGAGCTAAGTGCAAGGGATTGTAAGAGACTGTGAAAAGTCTTTGTGATGCAACTCAGGGAAGGAGGATCTAGCGAAGTGTGAACAGATCTCCTGTCCTCTACGGAGTAAGATATCATGTATCTGTGCATTTAAAATATTGAGAGAAGGCAATAAAAGAGAAGAAGAATTGGTGGACGTAGCCCTAAGATGGGGGTGAACCATGTATATCATTTGTTATGGTTGCTTTGTGATTTACGGTTGTTCTTTTGTCTATGTGATTAAATGCTCAGTGCACTGATATATGCTTAGAAGATTCTAATATGATAGCTTAGTGCTGAATAATGTGAATGAATGCTAGATCTAATCTATGTCGATATGCTTAGTGCTTGAATATATTGGATCTGTGTGAATAATGCACTGCTCTGTTATTAGGGTTTATCTGCGCTGTAACTAGGGTTGTATATTAATGAACTATAATTGCTAAGTTCTTTGTAAAGGTGTTGTAATCACAGATCGGTGTCCCAGCTAAGGTTGCAGACATTGGAGTCCTGCAACCACCCCTGCCTCTACCTCGAGTGAGACTTCATCTGCTTTGTAGGTGTTGTTGAAAGGGATGATAGTTAGGGTTTTTTTGGTGTGCTCTTGAGTGTTGAACCCTGGGTCTACCCCTGTTCCAACAAATGGTTTCATTGCCGGAACCTGAAACTATGATTGCTGGGAACTAAAGTAAAGAAAAAGAGAAGCTCTGTGCATAGATATTCTGCTGAAGTGTGTAATATTCGACCTGAAACTGTGATTGATAGGAACTGAAGAAAAAAAAGCTTTGTGTGTAGATATGTTTCCTAGTGCACAATAGTCTACTTGACTTGTGAAGCTCTGTGCTACGAAGAAAAGTCAGATCTGAAGAAAAGAGGTAAGATCTTAAATCTTTGTGCTTTGTTAAAGGTAAGAACAATGAAAAGTTTTAAGGTTTGAAAGATTTGTGCTCTGAGAAAGGTAAGATAAGTGGAAATTTTTGTTTCAAAAGAATGGATCTAGGTATGTTTCATAAGTTTTGTCCTAGCTTGAAAAATAGGGAACAACTAGATGAAATAAGGTTTGATATGAGTAGATATTATAGAAATAATGAGAGATATGTTATTCCTATGCATAGAAAGAATGTTTGGACTAACAAATGGATGCAGGACCCCAGAAAGAATTTTTTATAGGTTAACTACTATGATCCTAGTGCGTAGTACAAGAAAAGATGGGGATCATTTAAAAGAAAGAGAGGATTAATTCTTTGTTAAAGTTGCAGAAGACCAAGACATCTTGCTAAGGAATGACCTGATAAAAGACCTAGTTGTCTTTGTTGTAAAGCTATATACCATGAAGTTTTGGATTGCCCTAGAATGATTTCTAAGGTTGAAATAATCAATATGAGACAATAAAACCCTGAGAAAAATCAAGAAATTGAGACCATGGCAGAACCCCAGAAAGAATCAAAGAATGTATTGCTACAAATGAAGGAAAATCTGAATGATAACAGAAATATCAACTTATCAGAGATCTTAAAAAAAAAAGTGCATAGAAACAAGAATAGGAGACTTTGACATTGACTGTGTTCTGGATGAAGAAACACATGTGAATATCATGACAGAAAGGAATTGGGAAATTTTAGGAAAGCCTACTATGTTCCCTTCATTAGGAGGAATAAGATTATTCAGAGGAAAGTTGATAACCCTATGTGGAAGACTCACCCAGATATCTATGAGAGCTCATGGAACTTTGATAGAGGAATATTTTGAGGTTGTTAAATTTATTGAGAGAAGTGCCCCATTTGCTATGTTACTAGGAAAAACTTGGATTGAGAGGGATCAGACCAGAAGAAAACAAGAATAAGTCTTAGAACAAAAGAAGTGAGAATTAAAAGATTTCATGACTAGGAGGATAGCACACTTGATTGAAGAACAAGAGAAAAGATCGAAGCTGTTCAGAACTAGAAACTTGGATGTTGAAGTGGAAAGAACACAAGAAGACTCACATAATAGTGAATCACCTACCTTAGACAGAGAAGAAGTATTGTACTTGAAAAACCATAAAAAACATGGAGTTACTATGCTAAAAGGAGATAAGAATCAGAATGGAAAGAGGAATACCGAGATAAAGATTACAAGGAAGAAGGCTAGAAATCTTAGTAAGAAGAGAACAAAGATAGAAGAGTTGTAGAAGGTTCCAGAAGGAACTTTGCAGAAGGAAAGTTTGCAAAATTGGAATTTCGTTGCGATATCACAACTGCACAACATGGCACTTCGCCATGATGAAGAGATATAGTCGTTGAAAGAATTATAGTTGTTAGCTCGATGAGCCGAACAGTTAGAACAACACTTATGGATAGAAAGCTTGCCATCAGACCATTGGGATTGCGCCGCAATGGGTGGAACCACATTGATGAGGGCCTCTTGTCCATTGGAGAAGATCTGTTACCCGTTGTCAACAAAGTAGTTATCTAAGAGTTCGTCGAGCAAGAGGCAGTGGCGCAACAACAAGTCAAAGCAGCTTGAGCCAAGCTCGAGGCTTTTGAAGCAGAGCTACCCATACCAGAGTGACTTGAGACAAGTCACATGTGATTGTTGGGGGCCTTTATTCCCTTGACCGAGTTTTGAGCAACCTTGGTCATGATTGACCTATTTTGGGACATCGACAAGCTGTCGAAGGAAAAGCGCAAGTCGAAGTGGAGATCATGGGATCTCGGCCCCTTTTTATGGATTTTTGGGTTTTGGGCTATGTAACGGGTATGGGAATGTTGGCCCATGGTTTTACCCATGTTTAGGCTCTTTTTTTAAATGTATAAATAGAAATCTAGGTGATGTAGGAAGGGGCCGATGAGCTAAGTGCTAAGTGCAAGTGTGGATTGTAGATGATTCGTGCATATTGTGTGAGACTTGTAGAGCTAAGTGCAAGGGATTGTAAGAGACCATGAAAAGGATTTGTGTTGTAAATCAAGGTTCAAGGAGGATCTAGAGAAGTGCGCACAGATCTCCTGTCCTCTGTGGAGTAAGATCTCATGGATCTGTGCATGTAGAAGATTAAGAGAAGAAAATAAAAGAGAAGAAGAGTTGGTGGACGTAGCCCTAGGCTGGGGGTGAACCACGTATATCATGTGTTATGGTTACTTTGTGCTTTATGTGCTTTATGGTTGTTCTTTTGTCTATGTGATTAAATTCTCAGTGCACTGATGTATGCTTAGAATATTCTATTATGATATCTTAGTGATGAATAATGTGTTTGAATGCTAGATCTAATCCATGTCGATATGATTAGTTCTTAAATATATCAGATCTATGTGAATACTACACTGCTATGTTATTAGGGTTTATCTACGCTGTAACTAGGGATGGATATTAATGAACTATAATTGCTAAGTGCTTTGTAAAGGTGTTGTAATCATAGATTGGTGTCCCAAATAAGGTTGCAGACACTGGAGTCCTGCAACCACCCATGCCTCTACCTTGGGTGAGACTTCATCTGCTTCGTAGGTGTTTCCGAAAGGGCCGGTAGTTAGGGTTTTGTTGGTGCGCTCTTGAGAATTGAACCCTGTGTCTACCCCTGTGCCAACACATCTAAAACTTGTACTGGGATTGCTGGTGGGATTGATGGTGGGATTGTTGTTGAGGTAGACACTTCTGTTGTTCTGATCTCCGCCAAAGGAACTGCATCTAGTGGAATCATGGCCAACTGCACATTTTTCTCTTTTTCTTTTATCAGCTTGTCCATTTATACTTCCATTTCCCTTATTTGTGCATTTTGCTCCATGATTATTTTTAGCATCTCTTATTTGTGGCTTTCATTCTCAACCACTTCTTTGGTTTGTGAATCCTTTGTTGCTAGAAGTTTCAACTAATTTCTGAGTGATTCTATATCAACATTCTTTTTCTTTATCAACTCCTATGTTTCTTTGGCATTTGTTGGATCATACCCAATCTTAAGAACCAACTCTTCCAATGATTTATTTTGTTATATTTGGCCAAAGAAGGGATCTTCTCAAGCTTTAATTGGCATTGGATATTATTCGGGGATACCTACAATTTAGAAGCAATCATTGAGGTATTGATCAGAGTTCAAAATATCATTTCTCCTGTCTGTCTATTCATATCCATTTGGTCCACAAGATGGACATATTTTATGTCAAACTTAAAAGCAGTCTTCTTGTAATCTGTTGTTGTCTTTGGATGGGGAACTTGTTCTTGTAAGAATGTAATTTTCATTCTTCCTCTTTCTRTGTCAAAAGATGACAACAATATGTGTTGAGCAGTAGAGGTCTGCTTCCAAAATTGAGTGTAGGTGTTTTTGTTGAGAAGCTCATTCCTTTTCTTGATTTGCTTGTATTTGTCAAAAATGTTTGACTCATTTTGTTCATGAGTTGACTCAACTGTCATAGTTGTGTCTAGATTTMTTTAAGATATTGGTGATGATGGAAAACTTGTAAAAAAACTATCTGAATGGGTTGAAGAGTGTGGTCCCTCCAGAACTATGGTGGACTGCATTTCTCCCTCCTTTAGCAACTTTGTTGTGTGATTGGTTTTATCCCTCTTTCTGTATACCTCAAAATCTTCAGTTGATACCTCTGTGACTAAAGTAGAAACTTCCTTCCTTGATATTTTCTCTGCTTGATTTTGAGGTGTACTAGTTTGTGATGTGGTTACAGAGATAGGATGCTCCTCTGGTTCTTGCAATGTGTTTTCCTTCCATTCTGCCTGGTTCATGTGTCTTTCCAACTTTTCCCTTTGTGTGTGTACATAAGGAGTGCTCTTTTTTTTGGTCATGAGTTCCGAAATGGTACCAAATGGGTCATATTCACAAGTAAAACTCAGAGGAAACCTCATTTGTTTCAAAAGGATATCTGCTTCTTCTCCTGTTGATATGATGTTGCAAATGAATGGTCCAATATAAGTTTCGATTATGAGTTGGGATTTCTTCTTTGCTGCAACAAAATGAATCTCTTATGAATTTACCATGTGTCTTATATACTCCAGTGAAAAAATCCTCACTGGGAGGTATTTGGGCAATTTGCAAGGAGGAAGATCACACCCATATACCCTTATCTTTGTATAATTTTGGTATAAATACCAGTCACCTGTCTTGGCCTAATAAGATAGGTGTAAGACCTTCTAAATTTATTCACTGACCCTTGGTTCTGTGTTGTTGTTCAACAAGCAAACAACTGGATGAATGAATTGATCTATGAAATCTTTAAAGCTGTACTCTGTTGTGTTTTTCCTCAGCAATGAGGTCCATGATGTAACTAACTGTGGGATTCCTTCCTTATTTAACTTCAGAAGTGCACAAGGAAACCTATCTTATTGATAAAAAATAAATAGGTAAACCATAATTGAAGAGTATCTGAACATTCCTTTGGTTGGAAACTTGAAGATTTTCATCACTCTAGTCGAGGAAGATCTCTTTCATCCAGGAGTGCAATTCAAAGAAGTCAAATTCACACCTCGACTCTGTAACTTTGTGATCCCTTTATGGCAGAAGGATGTGGTCTAGGTCAATAGGAGGGGGAATCATTGGGTTCTCATATGTGTTAGCATGATTGACCTTGGGGGCCATCATTGAAAGAATTTACAGTAAAAATATGGCGAAGTTGTGTTACCGGGAGAAAATATTCATTTTTTGACAGTAAGATATGGTGGAAGTCAGTTTGACATCTTAGCTCGACACAGTCTCCATGGTGTCTTTCTCGGAAAATGGTGTAACTGGATGAAAACGAGGTTTTAATGTGTACAATGGATACCCGTTATGGAGCGGGGCCGTTATGGTACAGTTAATTGTCATGGGGAAAGATTTAATTGGCTAACGGGTAAGTTGAGTGGGACAAGTGGGATGTAGGGATAGTATAGAAGTGGCAGAGAGAGTGAGTGGAATCGGGTTGTGGTTTGGCAGATTTTGGAGGGGGGGAGGGGGGTGTCGACGGTAAGTGGAAATAGGAGTGGGGGGGTTTGAAATGATGAGGATGCACCATGTTATGTGGGGCCAGCGCAGGGAAATACCATTTTCATACCCCCCCTCTACCGATAAAGGTAGATAGGTCAGGGGGGAGAAAATGGTTGAGGATCGTCGATCAGATAGAAGTTGATGCTGCCAATGGAGATTTGCACGGAGATTAAGCACTACAAGAAAAAACGTCTTGTCCACTTCTGAACTTAGGATAAAAACATGTGCCATAAAGCACAAAGCTTAATTTTGAAACCTTCACATTGTAATTTTATTTTACTATGCTAAAATAACCAAATTTAATCAACTTAGGGTATATTTTGAAATTTAAACCCTTTTCAATTTTCTTTGAGATAAAAAATCACCTAACCTATCTTCTAACCTAGGCATCTAACACATTAATCGAGATTATATTGTAGGATTAATTTATTCTCTAACCTATCTACTTTGGCTGAGATTAGACAGTTTGACCAAATTTATTCTCTAACCTATCTACTTTGGCCAAGATTAGACAGTTTGGCCAAATTTATTCTCTAACCTATCTACTTTGGCCAATATTAGACAGTTTGGCCAAATTTATTCTCTAACCTATAAAAAGAAAATTTAAAATGTTTGATCATGATTAGACTCTATGATTCAAGCTTATTTTCTTTTGATGTGGTTTTCTTTCTTTTTCTCTTTTTCTTTTTATTTTCTTTTATTTTTCTTTCTTTTCTTTTCTTTTCTACCCTCTTTTCATTTTTTACTATTTTTTATATTTTTACTTTTTCTTTTGGAAATCATTTGCATAATGAAATATCATTTACAATAAAAAAAATAACTTGGAGGAAGAAATTTCAATCATCAGGTGATACTATGAAATATAGGGCTATAACAGTACCCACAATAGAAGCTAGTGTTTTTCAAAATTGACCACTAGTACAAAAATTGCATTGTCCCTTACTATGAAAAACCGTAGTTCCATAGATCATCAAATAAAACATTTTTTTGAGAAATGAAGTCACATGAGAGGGGTTCCCCTTGCTGTAATATGGTGTCAATATTACAA
Source organism: Picea mariana (assembly GCA_032191745.1). NCBI lineage: Eukaryota > Viridiplantae > Streptophyta > Pinopsida > Pinales > Pinaceae > Picea > Picea mariana. The sequence continues at coordinate 83,519 of JASDQU010508064.1, forward strand.
CACAATTGACGATTCATCCATCCAATCTCCGATTAGAGTTTTATGGTGAGTTGCAACTCACTTCCTAAATCCATTCAGGGACATATTGAGAATTTGGTCCAGGGGTATAAAATCCAAACTAAGCAGCATAATGAGTACCATAATATCTTACAAGTGTTTTTGGCAAAGGCCAACATGAGCATGATATACACAATCACCCAAGCCATTGTTTTTCAAATTTGACCCCTAGTGAAAAAATTGAATTGTCCCTTACTGAGAAAAAGCCTATTTTTGGAGATCATTGAATAAAACATTTTTTAGGAAACAAATTCATAGAAGATGGGTGCCCCTAGCTATAATCCAGTGTTAATAAGAAAAACAAATCGACAGTTCATCCATTCAAACCTTGGTTAGATTTTATGGTGAGTTGCATGAACTCGCTTCCTGAAGCTATTCAAGGACATATTGAAAATTTAGTCTAGGGGCATAAAATCCAAACCAAGTAGTAAAATAAAGTTCTATAATCTCCTACAATTGTGTTTGGACAAGGATCACATGAGCACACCACCCACAATTACCTGAGCTAGTGCTTTTTAAAATTGACCCCTAGTGAAAAAATTGCATTGCCCCTTATTGAGCAAAACCCTAGTTCCATCAATCATTGAATAAATAATTTTATTGGAAATGGTCACAAGAGAGGGTTACCCCTAGCTATAATCTAGTGTTAGGAGTTCAAAACAATTGAGAGTTCATCCATCTGATCCCCGGTTTGAGTTTTATGGCGAGTTGAAACTTTCTTCTTGAAGCCACTTAGGGACACATTGAAAATTTATCCCAAGGGCTTAAAATCTAAGCCAAGTAGCATAATTGAGTTCTATAAGCTCCTGCAAGTGTGTTTATCCAAGGCCAACATGAGAATGCTAACCATAATTTTCTAAACCAGTGTTTTGAAAAATCAACCCCTTAGTGCAAAAATATGTGTGGGAGTGGTTTTGGAGATTGACCTCCTTTTAGTACTGTAGATAAACATGGCTGGTTAGAGCCATATACAAGAATTATAATATAATTAAAATTGTTAATGGGACAAATAATACTATAAGGCCACAAGTAAGATTATATTGGGATGCAAAAAGGACATTGACGAGACATATAGGATGCTAAAATGACTCAATACAACATAATTAAGACACATATGTGACACCTAGGATGGAAAATAATGCAAGTAGGATGCTATGAAGATGCTTGTAAGACATTGCAGATACCCTAAGACCCTAGTAAGATGGAATTATGATGCAAAATATCATTGCAAGGAAATTCAAGAGAGAATAAATGTAATCTAAGGACACAAATGATTTGTTACAAAGATACTAATGTAGACACTAATATACTTATGTAGACTCTAAAAGGATGAAAAATTAATGAAAAGGATGCATAATACATCAACAAGACATGGTATTTCAATCTTGAAGATAAGAAATATTCAAAGGTGCAATCTAAAGAAATCCCATGAAGACAAATTATGCAATCTAAAGAAATCCCATGAATCCAAATCGATATGCATAATTTGTCTTTAATATTCTCTTCTTCATTTGGCTTTTAACAAGGGTTTTTCCTCCTCATTTGGATTCTAACATCTGTTTCTTGATTCTAAAAAGATAAAAGAGAAACTCAATAACCAAGAGAAAAATTTTGTATGTATGTATGAATTTCATTCAAACGTTTTGTACTTGCAAATATGAACTGCACTTTGCATTGGGCTAGTTTTTGGGGTCAAAGTTAAAATAAGTGTGGTGATTTTGCATAAAGGTGGAAAACCTCATTTTGTTCCTACCATTAAAGATAGGGTTTTCCTCTAACTATGAATATGATTGAAAAAAGTCCAAATACAACCATTGCACATCCATTGTTCAATTCCAAAAGAGATAAAATAGAAGCTCGAGCACTAAGAGAAAAACTTTGCAAAGTGTGCTTCAAAAGTGTTACACCAGATTGAGGAAGAAAACCACATTAGGAACCTACAATATTTGTGGTCAACACTTTTCAAAGGAACATATGGTCATGGTCAACAAAGCAACTTATAAGTAGTTAACCAACAAGTTAATGTTATATGTCATGCCTCATGATGAGTATAATAAGGAGTTGTTGGGTTGTCAAGGTAGATGTTGGCTAAGATCTTGTCTTGGCTTATGTGGAATATATAGTGTGGAATAATTGCATGGTTTATATACCCTATGTGTGGTTTGTAGCCCGACATAATTACTCTACACATTCCAACTAGAAGGTTAACATGGTTATTATGGGTCACACATGGTTTCATGTCTTGGTGTAATTACATTGCATGCAGAAAATGAAATTATAACACAACTATTGTTCGATAATGAGTATTGAACATGAAAGTATGTGTGTCAGACATGAGTTATTTATAGGGCAATAAACTTAGCGATATATAAAGTGTGAATCAATGGACTGTTAAAGAGAATAAAAGAGACTTCAATAAAGATGATGGTTACTTGGGATATTTTTTAACACTAATACATAATTAATAAAATCGTGTCACCATGTACTAGAACATGACACAACATTAGGAAATAAATAAAAAAACACATGACATAATTGCACACCAATACTAACAACATTGAAGAAAACTACCATTAACCATAGAAAAACATGAGAATACTTCCACTCTCACCTTTGTTGGTCGAGAATATTATGTTAAAATAAATTTAGATTTTCCATTTTAGGATATGAGACATAGAGGAAGCTAGAAGTCGATTATATGTAGGGGTCCAAGGGTATACATGGATAGGGTTTGAGTAGAGACAGGGAAAAAGGGGTAGAAGGGATGGAGGTAGTGATGGAGAGGTAGATCAACTCAATAAKCATGAGAACAACTTTGTATGTATCTATGAATTTCAATCAACKTTTTTTTACTTGAAAATATGAATTGTACTTTGCATAATGATATTTTTGGGGATCAAAGTTAAAATATGTGTGGAGATTTTTCCTAAAGGTAGAAAACCTCATTTTGTGCCAATCATCAAAACTAGGTATTACCTCTAACTATGACTATAATAAAAAAATCCAAATACAACTATTGCACATCCATTGCTCGATTGGAAAAGAGATAAAAGAGAAATTCAAGCATTAAGAGAAAAATGTTGGTCTAGGTAGACGTTGGCTAGGATCTTGTCTTGGCTTCTATGGAACACATAGTGTGGAATAATAGCATGGTTTTTTTACCCTATGTGCATTAATGTGACATTGCATTCAATAATGTGTATTGGCCATGAAAGGATGTGTGTAGGTCAGGGGTTATTTGGAGGGAATGTAACTTAGCGATATATAAAGTATTGTGTGAATCAATGGACTGCTAAATATAATAGAAGAGACTTCAATGAATATGATGGTTACTTGGTATATTGTTTAACACTAATGCAAAATTAACATAATCACTTAACTATATACTAAAACATTTCAAAAGCAGGGCTAAAGAGTGAGCAGAGGCAGGGATGGAGGGGTAGAGGGGGTTAAGGGTTGGATAGAGATAGGGCCAAATAGGGAAGTGGGATACATATAGATATTGAAAGTGTAATGTACCCCAAGTTTTCCAAATAACCGCGGGCCTGGCCCAGGTCTCGTGGGCGCCCACTCCTAGACAAACTTTGACTCTGATTTCTTTCCAAGACTCCATTTACCATTCAATTTCCCCCATTTGTCTACTTCAATAGATTTTTTCAAGTATATTTTGTTAGCCATGTCATCTTGTTTCTTATTCTCCAACTCTCTCATCATAGCCATGCAATTCGATTACCAAATAGTTCTTATTGTAGGGTTTGAAATTCATTTCCATTATTGAATGTTTGATTGGATAACTGAATGTGTTTATCTCTACACCATTGATTGAAATTTGTTGTGATGTCAAAAATATTTGATTCCAACTTCTAGAATTGTTCTTGTTGCACTGTGCAATTATATAACCAAATTAAATATTTCTAGAGTCTTTTTAGTACTAAGGTCAATTTGTTTCCTAGATTAAACTACCATGAAA
>JASDQU010508065.1:20185-34495 GCA_032191745.1 Picea mariana
ATGTAGTCAGGAGGGTTTAGGTGGAGGTCAGCATCTTCATAAGAGTTGTTCGAAGACTTACCAGGAGAAGTTCGTCGGAGATGGCCAGTTTCACGGCAAAGGTTACAACGGAAAGGTAGCCCGAGGTAGTTCAGGTTTTGTAGCAGCTTCTGTCCTCTCCATTCAATTTTCAGTGTTTTCGACAGTCCTGCAGTTATGTCCATCTCAACCAGAACTCTGCCCATTTTCCTCACTGGACTATTTAGTGATTATGTGTCAAGAGTTATAAACTTGCCAAGAGCGTTGCCTATAGCTCTAAAGGCACTTTCGTTCCAGAGGTGTAGTGGAAGGCCCGGGAGAAGCACCCAGAGATGTCTGAGTTGGAAGAAATCAGTGTCCGGATTGAAGGCCAGTCTCCAGCACTTGAGCATAAGGTTGCTACCACCATAGACCCAAAATGAAGAAAGTAACAGAGAAGCGTCCTCCGGTGATTTACAGTTAAAACAAAGCCAACCTTTTTTGAGGTAGAGGACTTCCGGTGAATAACCTAAGAGTCAAAATGTGATTTTAAAATAAGGATTTCATCAAGGAGAGCCCCTGGTCTCATATTGTGACAGACTTGTGAACCCGCATTCCATGAAACAACCAACAAAGAGTCACCAAAAACCTGTAATGACTTGACCTCTTTTTCCAGAGCAAATAATAAAAGAAGTTTTAGGGCCATTAGTTATGCATAATTGTTTGATCCTACTCCCAATCCCATCTTAATCTTATAAAGGAGAGAATTCAAGAAATGAAGTATGGCACCTCCCCCATAGTGATCAACTTTAGAAGCCCCATCAAAGAACGCCCATGGGATCGATTAGTTTATTTGGATCTCTTTTAGAGTTCGAGGTCCCACCAAACCATTTTTCCATGGAAAAAAGGAAAGAGCACCAATATCGTGCACAACAACTACTTCTGGAGGAATGAACTTGTCTTGGAAGATGTTGTTGTTTATGGCGATCCAAATACCCCAACTTAAAATCAGAGGAAAAGCTCTAAACAGATAGGGGGATTGGCCTGCTACCCAATGATTTAGTGCCTCCTCAATGTGTATACCATGCCAGTTACAAGCAGAGCCTAATAGTCTAGTAGCCTCCCTTCACACTTGTGAAGTAAAAGTGCACGAGATAAAAAAAAATGAGTGATCGATTCATACTCAAATTTACAGAGGGGGCACCACCTTGGGTCCTCTTTTCACTGCTTTTGAATGTTATCCCAAGTAGGGATTTTGTTTTCCAAAATACACCACATAAGAAGGTGAGACTTTGCATGATACTTGAACTTCCAAAGGCGTTTCCACCACCACATTGATTGTGTTTGGACCAGTTCGACACACAGTTGTATATACCCAATATTTGGGGTATATACTCCTATTGGAGCATGGTCCCAGATCAACTCATCCTTTCTAGCAACAAAACATATATGAGAGGATTGAAGGGCACATGTGTACATCTCCCAGAGTCTACGTTCAACCCCTTCCAATCCCAAATATACCGTCGATTTCCATCCCTAGGACTATATAGTTGTGGATAAAGGATCAACAACTTGATTAAGAGTAAAAATCCCTTGTTCCCGAAGTGACATTATAATGTTTTGAGGCAACATATTAGAAACACCACTTCTAGGCCAAGGATCCACCCCAACGTGTATCAGGCGGCCATTACCAATATTCTAAGCTAATCCATTTCCAATTAAAGGGAAAGAAGACAAGATTTCCTTCTAGATGACCGAAATATTAGATTTCCTTTTGTCCGGGTTCCATATGTCAGGCCAGATAGGGCAGAAAAGTAACTTCACATTGATATCTTTGGCATTAAGATAATATGTTTATATATACAAAAACAAATGATTCTTGGTCTTTCCCAATAGGTGACCATTCCTATCACCTATGATGCTTTGTATTTACATTACTGTTACAAGTAACACAACCTCAAAGGATTACATATTCAACACCTTACCCAATATACTACAGATTTTGGAGCTATATACTTTTTCTCAACAACTAAGGTCCATAGACTTTTCGTGGAAAGAAGTCTCCACACACCTTTAGCTGTCAATTCTATTGAAAAATAAATGATGTTTTTTAAGCCTGAACCACCTAGCATTTTTGGAACTGCAATCCTGTCCCATTTCACCCAAGGAAGAATGAAATGATCTTGAGACCCTCGCCATAAAAATCTAAAGAAAAGTTTTTGCAGCATGACAAGAATGCCCCTCGAGATCCAGGCCAATGACATCCAGTAAACTGGAATAACTTCCAGTACATATTTGACAAGGATTGACCTACCAGTCCTAGATAACCATCGATGGCTCTAGGTCTACAGTCTTTTTTCCAACTTTGCCAATAGCCATAGCCAATCACACTTCTTGTAATTTTTTGGTTTTAAAAATAAGCCCAGATACTTCAAGCCCTGGTCCAATCCTTTCATAGAAAAGGGAAAAATCTCATGAAATTGCCTCTGAGAATCCTCCCCTAGATTCTGCCAGGAAATCGTGGATTTTTTTGCATTTAACAACATACCCGTAGCTCGTTTAAAGAGCCCCAAAATATTAACAAGAGTTTCAACATCATGCATCGAGCCATTGCAGAATAACAAGATGTCATCCAAAAAAAGGAGGTGTGTAATGCAAAGGTTTGGAGATATTTGAATTCACTTGAATCTACCTGATCTTTTGGTTTCCCTTAAAGATCTGCTTAAACGTTTCGCTACCAAAAGGAAAAGTAGAGGGGAAAGCGGGAAACCTTGCTATAGTCCTCTTTCAGCATGAAAAAATTGGGAAATAACCCCATTGAACAGAACAACAAAAGATATTGTAGATAAACAACTCATGACCCAGTTAATAAAAGGCACCTCGAAACCCAAATGAGTTATTAGAAGGTGAATGTATAACCATTTGACACGATCATAAGCTTTAGACAAGTCAATCTTATTAATTGCACCTTGTAGATTTTGAGTCTTTAAACTATGCATACCTTCCCGCGCAACCCAGATGGATTCATGTATTTGTCTACCCTCCAAAAATCCAAACCGTTCACTTTAAATTGACTTGGGTAAAATTACCTTTATACGCCTTGCAATCACCTTTGCTACTACCTTATATATGTCGTTGCAAAGAGAGATCAACTTGAAATCATCCAGTGAATGAGGCTCATTTTTCTTTGGGATGAGAGCTATAAAGTTAGAGTTGAAGGGTGCAAACATTTTCCCCTGCAGCCGAGATTCTTCCACCACTCTTAAAAGATCCTCTCCTAAGAGATCAAAAAAGAAAAGGAAAAATTCCACTGGCCAACCATTCGGGCCTAGGATTTTTTCATTTTTGGAAGCTATGAAGTACTTCCTTAAGCTCCTCCTCTGTGACTTTTGCCATTAAGGAATGGTTGTCATCAACAGAAACAAAAATGAGGAAAAATTGGGCTATTCTGACAATTTATGCTATAGAAACTCTTTCTTCAGCTTTGAAAATGAGTTCAAGCCAAATTGGCCAAACCTTCAAAGGAATTGACTGACTCACCATTCTGACCTCGAAAGCTCCAGATAATATTGAAATTTCGTCTTCCTTTGGCAAAGGCTTGAAAAAAGTTTGTATTTTCATCACCACATTCCATCTAGAGAGCTCTACTTTTCAATCTCCACACTGCTTCTTTGTCCTCCAACAACTTCTTCCTTCTACTTTCCAACTGGAAAATCCTGTCTTTGGATTCATGAGAGAGAACCCCCCCCTCCAGAATCGTATAAGGATTGCAATTGCTCTTCCACCATTTTCAGGTTTACCTCATCGCGAGATCATTTCTGCTAAGCCCATTCAATTTTTACCTTCTTGATCCTCTTTAATTTTGCTTCAAACTTCTCAACGACAGGGGATTGTTGACCTGAATCAAAAGGGGCCCAATCGTTTGATATTAAAGAGATATACTCTGGCTCCTTTAGCCATGTTGAGTTGAATTTGAAAGGACTCTATGGTTTCTGACCTCCCCCCCTAAGTTCCAAAATTATGGGGAAATGATCTGAGTCACCCCCATTTCAAGCCCATTGTCAGATAAGACACGATCTATCCAGAAGACTTTCAGATACCAAGAAGCGTTCTAATATTTTTGCTACTCGAGCCTCCCCGACTCTCTTATTTCTCCAAGTCGGCTTTAACTTGATGGGATCAACATCCAACAAACCACAATCTTCCATCTTTCAGGTGAAAAAATATGCTAATTGATCTTAAGCTGCCCTTGGGCCCCATACTTTAGCAACACCGAGTGTGAAATTTAGGTCACCACCTATTATGAGGGAATTCCAGCTCAAAAAAGATTTGTGCATCAAAGCATACCAAAAAGGGAAAGGGACTCTATATGCATATGGCCCATATATATTTAGGACCTTCAGCTCTAGATCTAACTCAAACGAGAGCAATTCGACTCCCAAGCTTGACTCAATACCCCCGAAATTTACCATTTTAACAACTCGAGGATTCCATCCAGTGGCTAGTCCTCCAGATCTCCCCCTAGCATCTAGGGCGATGAAAATCCAACCTTTAAAAAGAGCTTCCAAAACTTTTGTAATTTTTTCCCCTNTATCCCCCATGGTTTCTTGAAGGAAGATGATGTCGGGATGAAAAAGTTCCACGAACCTTCGCAGGGACGATTTTTTGGACGGGCTCACCAGACCCCTATAGTTGAAACAGAGGATAATCATTGGGAAACCCTGACTAGGGCCATCGCTGCTCTAAGGACCCCATCAATAGAAAATTGTAAACCCAAAACTTGCTCCGCTTGGGATTTCTCTCGTGCCTTTGAAAGAAAAGGATCTTCATCCGCTTCCTTTGCTCAAATATTGACAACAAGGGTTATTCCCTAGAGCCCCTTCAAATCTTCCCGTCTCCAACAACACTGGAAGTGAACGGGGTCTTAAATTACATCTTAGGAAATCCTCTTCTGAGTCTCGTGACCCCCTAGATTCTATAATCATAATGGGTTGTGCCACTCCTTAGCCAGCCGAAACTGTTGGGCACTCCACCGACCCCAAGGGAGAGAGGAAAGATAAAGAAGAAAGTTTCCCAGGAATAGACATAGGAGGAGAAACCGACCACTCCCTTCCCAATAAGTGCATAGTTGAAATTAGGGGGATTATGAAGGGAACATAATCAAAGGGCGAACCTAGGTGGGAGGACGATTCAAGGGAAGCACCAGAAACGTGTTGGATCTCCATCCAATTTTGAAAAATCTCCTTCGGTCATGCATTAACCTCATTATCCCAATCAAGAGGAACAAAGGGGTCGTGAAAAAGTTGCGTTGTAACCGCTCCACTATCACTTTTGATCAATAGTTGTCCCACAATATTCTCCTCTTTCGACAAAGCAACATTTAACGACGAACAATCCACATCCCCCTTTATGGCTCAAGCATCACACTTTTTCACAATTATGCCAATTAGCTAGTCAATTAGTAGACGAAAGGGTAAATGATAGTTTCTTTATACGTGCCCATAGAGGTGGCAATGATGACATCTCAAGGGTAGTCCTTCATAGTCCAATTTTTGCAAATGAACTTTACATTTCCATTCAATTTCCAATTCCTCCACCAGACCTTCCCTAACATCAGTTCGGAGAAGAATGCCAACCATCTCCATTTCTCTCGTCGATAAGAAAGACATGTTCGCTTCAAGAAAATCCCCCAAGGTATTCCCAATTCTTTTAAAAACCTCCTCCGACCATAATTCTATTAGGAGCCCTGGGAGCCGCACCTAAAGAGGGGTTATGTCAAACCTTTCCTTGCTAGCATCAAACAACGATGACCACATCTTTAGAGGAATTGGGGTTGAGTCCAAACTCCAAGAGCCCTACAGTGCCCATTGGGCATCTTCCTAAGAATGGAAAAGAAAAGCAAACAAACCCCTAACTAGAGTGTATGCTGAGGGAACACAACCTAGCTTCTGCCCCCATATAGATTCAACCCATAACCCGAGTCGATCATTACCAAATCATTTACCGCGAGCCCTTCCCATTACAACTTTTGCAACCATTTCCACCGCCTGATTTAAAGTAATGTCCTCACCAATGACAAATTTTGTCGCTCACCCTTTTGTCTTAATACATTTGTTCTTTTGGCGCCTAGGGTTAGGGCCTTTTGGATCTGGAGTCGACTTGTTGCGTTTAACTATTTCGCTAGGGCCACTCGTAAAAGGGTTTCTTGTTTCTTGGCTTTCATAGTCAGAACCACCGCTGAGATTTGATGGAATTCGCAAGGGGCCTATAAACCCATTTTCAATCAAAGGGTTGGATGCCCCCGGGAAGGCCGATATCTCTCCCAGCACCAGAGCGTCAAATTCAAAAATCGTCGGACAAAACTGCGTTGAGGGATCACTGAAATTAGATGGAGTAGGAATCAAAGATGGAAACCCTTCCACGAGATCCGCCTGAGCAACCTGCCCTAGCTCTCGTGGAGAGACATATGGAGAATGAAAAACAAACATGGGTTTTGATAAAGGAAGAGAAGTCCAGTTTTCCAAAGAAAGAAAACCACCAAACGTGAAATTAGGGCATTCAATTGTGGAAAACCCTGAATCTAATGATAGAACCGAGTTCATCGTCGTTGTAAAAGGAGAAAAACTAATGACAGACTAGTAACCTCCGGAGCCCATGTCAATGTTCGACCTCCATCGGAAGAAAAGTCGACAAACCCCAAGGCTGGGTCATTCATTTGACAGATAAGTGGCAATTTCCAAATGGAATGCCTGCTCAACGAATCCTCAGAATAATCTACAAGATCGATTTTGTCCTCCCACATCTTCGAAGACACCTGCCCATCCACCTGTTATCTCACCGGGGCCAATCACTAAAGCTTCAACACTACCGTAGAAAAGTCTGCACTAAGCCGCAGACCCCTTCCGTCCTGTCCATCCCCTTGTCCATCAAAGATTATTACTTAGTTTTCTTATAAATTGAAGGACATGGGGGTGGGATTTGATCCACTTATGTGTGCACAGGTCACGACATCATTTAATATAATATCTCTTGGTGCAACCAAACGTTCGACCACTACCTTAAGGTGTCCCCATGGCTCTCGGTTAAGTAACTCTTATTGGAATTGAACCCTGTTCAATGGTGAAAAACTCCTAGCTTTCCACCATTAAATCGATCCATCCACATATTATTTATTAATTAAATCACCAATATTTTAGAACCCAAATTCCAATATAAAAACACCTAGTCACAATTATTTAAAAGAATCCAAGAAAAATGATAAAATGAATTAACACCTCAAAATTAGAGTTTTACGTTAATCTCATCCGTCCTTTTTTTTTTCAAATACTACTAAAAATATTTCAAAATTACTAAATCTAAACCATCCACTAAAAATATTTTAAAATTACTAAATCTGAACCATCTGCTAAAAATATTTCAAAATTACTAAATCTGAACCATCCACATATTATTTATTAATTAAATCTCCAATACTCTAGAAGCCCAATTGAGAAACGCCAATCGGCGTAATTATCTTCACTACCAATAACAACCCGGAAATGGTGCATTCATTGCATAAAACCTCTACAAAATATAGTGTGTTTAATGAGACACTGCTCCTTATCCACGACTTGAGAACAATTGGTCCACTTCGACATCTACGGCTCAGATCAAGCGAGGTTATCGATCCGTGCCATACTGAGAAGAACACACTTTTCTTTATATAAATGCACAAGGTGAGATGCTAGGCGCCCCATCTCCGAGTGTTTTCTATCGATACTTTTCGAAAATCCAGAAGCGGTGCCCTCGCCAGCTTTGAATTTCAGCAATGGCTCCGAAGGCAGAGAAGAAATCCGCTGAGAAGAAGCCCGTAGCAGAGAAGAAGCCTGCTCCCAAGGCCGAGAAAAAGCTTCCAAAGGAAGGCGGAGACAAGAAGGGCAAGAAGAAGCATAAGAAGAGCGTTGAGACCTACAAGATCTATATCTTTAAGGTTTTGAAGCAGGTTCACCCAGATATCGGCATTTCTAGCAAAGCGATGGGGATAATGAACAGCTTCATCAATGATATCTTYGAGAAATTGGCGAGCGAATCATCGAAACTCGCCCGCTACAACAAGAAGCCCACGATTACCTCCCGGGAGATTCARACCGCTGTAAGGCTTGCCCTTCCAGGCGAGCTTGCTAAGCACGCCGTCTCGGAGGGCACCAAGGCTGTTACCAAGTTCACCAGTGCTTGAAATTGGTATTTTTATTTTTATTTTAATGGTGTCCTTTTGACACCACGCATGCTATGGAACTCTGAACATATTCTTCGAGGTTAAATGTGTGTACACATTTTTTTGTTTTTATTTAAATGTTCTTGTATTTTTCCTTGCCTAAGAGTCGGTTGGAGGCAATGGCGGTAAAGTGGTTTTGCTGGTTTCTGGATTTTTTTTTATCCTAGTTATCAGGGTTAATTTCAATCTTATAAGGATTTGCTCATTAAGGTTTTGAATTTTTTTGAAGTAATTGATCTCATCTGGTGTTTTGTGTTTAAATTTCAGAGGATTTAACCGCTCAGATGCCAATTGGTACAAATCACACTAATGTTATGGTGGTTTTATGTTAGGTTGTTTGACATATTGATTGAATACATTAGGTTTTGTAATAAAATTTATTCTGCGGGTATTGTATGAATGTATCTTTCTACAAACAATATTACCGGTGGATTGGTTGTCAATCCCTGCATCTTAAGAGGAACTAAATGGTTTTGGAAGAAATACCCACATGGCAACCTTGTCAAATTCTCTGATGATGAGATTTGGCAACCTTATGCAATGAAGAGACTTGTTCTGTACATTTGCAGAACTGATGCATTTTCAGTTTCTCTTGATCTTAAATTTTGCAATATCTCAATCATCTATTATTACTGTAGCGGGCAGTGTTTCGTGTTGAAGAAAACTTGATCTGAGCTTGCGAGCTTATATCAGGATGCAATTTGGCGGTGCAGGTTCATTTCTAGTAGGAGACTCTCTTATAATGTAGAGAATGATTATAGGTGTACTCTATTGTTCTATTTGTAGGGTAGGAGTGCTGAAAAATTAGGGAAAAGACTAAATCTTTTTGCTGATTGTGTGCTCAGTTAAATTATGAAAGTTTGAGGGAGTTTCTTCATGACATTAGAAGTAGACATATCCTTCCAATCTTAAGCCAGGCTTCCTAAACAGAAAATGTTGCCTGCTATAGTAAAAGTGGAGGCCCGAGGTACTGATAAAATACTCTAGAGATGAATTCAATGACCGAGTGCAATGCAACATTACAGAGACGCAAATATGGGGAATGATTTAAGAATCAATGACTCTGTAAAAGTAGAGTATACAATTGAAAATGAGTATATACGCATCTTTTGCTTTGATTTGATAACCTGATGGAAGAGGTGGGTCTATCAAACGTGTTAAATAACATGGATTATTGCTTAATTGATCTGTAAAGGATTCGAAAAGGTAGCAAGAAAAAAACTATGTTGGCACCATGGGTGCCACCTATGCAGGGAACAAGTTGTTACTAAATAGAAATCTGGGCACGAAGGGAAAAGTGCAGGTGGAAAAAAAAAAACAGAGAATCCATGTTTGTTTCTTTTGTGAAGGGGAAAATATAGTGTGGTTTGCAAATGGGTTTTGAACAATAAAAAATAATGATTTTTGTAAATTTATATTTTTTAAAAGTTTTTATTCCTGTAAATTCATTTTTATAATATGATAAAAAACTAGTTTTGAACAACAAAAAATAATGATTTTTGTAAATTTGTATTTCCTAAACGTTCCTAAATGTTTTTATTCCTGTAAATTCGCTTTTATAATATGATAAAAAACAAAGTATTTATTGGTAGTGGAGTTTTTATACCTTTCTTCACAAAAAGTTGTGTATACTGCTTTTGTGTGTTTGTTTTTTATTTTATTTATATTAAGCTAGTCCTTTTTTTTTCCAAGAAAAAATTTCTCAAATTTATAGAGTATAAATTTGTTTATAAAGAAAACTGCAGCGAGCTTGAAATGTAGTCAAAACCCACTAGCATTGAGGACCAATACAATCAATATCAGCAAAGCTGAGAAGTAGACTAGACGAGCAATGTTGGAGGAAGACTGGAGCGAGAATCAAGTGATCAAAACTTTCCATAGGCTGTCTGCATTATTACTGCAAAGAGGGACAGCCGTCATCATTAAAAAATATTAATGGAGGAAATGGGACTCTCTATCCCTCTATCACAGTGGTAGACCGAGAGTCTCCCTACCACTTCATTTAAGGCCCTCTTTGAGAGAGCGTCCGTTTCCCTATTGTGTGATCTAGGAATGTGGTGGAAGTTGATGTTGGAGAAGTGGTTGGAAAGTTTTAGTGTTTTTTGCATCTAGCCTTCGATATGGATAGAATGAAGCTTGCATTTTTGAGTTATTTAGTTGATAATAACTTTCGAGTCACCAAGGACGTGTAAGTGGTTGATAGACCAATAGGTAGCGAGAGTGAAGGAGGCCCATAAATCCATGAGTTCGGCTTTTGTATTTGTATCCACTCCACAGTGGATGAACCACTTTGTGATCTTTGATGGGTGGTTTTTGAAGGTGCCTCCAGCCCCACAACAAAAGCCATTTGATTGTGCAACTCCATCGAAACAAGCTAGAGTGTGACCCTCAGCCATCTCAAAATCACAAGCTTTAGTAGGGAAGGACTGTACCGTGTAGACGGATGTCAGAAGGAGGAGGCCAGAACTCTGTGAAAAATCGTCGGCAAGGAAGGAGGGCGATCCTAAAAAATTGCTTTGTTCTGTTCTAACCAAATCTGCCAGCAGACATGGACTGTCAAACTAAGTGGGGTCGATTTTTGTGTGGACCACAAGGAAAAACAATCTGAGATGGAGAAGCTGCTCCAGGAAAAAGAAAGAGGATAGTGCTTGAGCAGTCGATTCCAGACCTCAATTGTAAAAGCGTAGTGAACCAGGAGGTGGTGGATGTCCTTGGAAGCTTGGCAGCAAAGTAAATAGATCCTAGGGCCCTCCCAGCCTCTCCGTCGTAGCGCATCCCATGAGAGAATTCTCTCTTTTCCAGCGAGCTAGATGAAGAGTTTAAGTTTGAGGGGGACTTTCCAATTCCATATCTGTTGCATCCACGAAAATTCAGCCCCAATGTTCAGCTGTTGCAGGAGGGTGGCATATAGGTTTTTAATTGTAATGATGCCCGTGGCATCCCCACCAGCCCATAGTAATACATCTGGAGCATCTGTCAGGGAGACACCGACGCTTTTGAGAGCAGTGATAAAATAATTCCATTATGTGGCACATGGTCAACTAAGGAATAGATCACTGCTTCCCATCCAAATGTCTTGAAGAGGGAAAACGTCAGTCGAAACACTAACCTGTGCAAGAAACAAAATGTTCAAAGATTGGAGTTGCAATCTCAGCGATGGCGAGAGTAAAGACAGGTCCCCCAACCCGAGGATCATATCCCTGCCGATGAGTATCTCCTTACCTGTGCCAGGCTTCCATCGGAGCCAGTGGAGAATCATTGGAGATGAAGCTACCAGGCCTTTCCAAAAAGGAGAAACCCTCTTTAGTTGGAATGATGACTTACGGAGCCAATTGAGGAGCGGCAAGGAGCCCAGATATTTATCAAATATGATTTGGTGCCAAATGTTGTCGTGTGTGATAGCTCTCCAGAAAGAACTAGCCAGGAGGGCCAAGTTGAAGGTGGAGAGATTCTTGAGACCCTAGCCCCCTGCCCTCTGAGGTTTTGACAGGGTTTGTCAGCTGCAAAGATGAAGACGGTGTTTGTCAGCTTGACCACTCCACAGAAAATTAAAAGATAGCCTTCGAAGAATAGTAATAATCTTAGTTGGTATCCGCTCCAGAGTCATCCAGTAAACAAGGCTTTCCAGCATTGATTTTACCAGGATAAATCGTCTGCCCAAGGACAGCCATTTGTTGCACCAAAAACCAATTTTTCTTTCAAAAATAGCCACTAGCCATTGCCAATCACCAGGTGAGGAGGCTCCCAGCTTCAGCTAGAATCCAAGATATCTGAAGCCTTCGCTCAGATTTATAAAGGTGAAGGGGATGGTGTCTTTAAGGCAAAGGAGTTTGGCATCAGTTAGACCCCAGTGGTGGACGGAGGATTTGGAGTGATTGATGGATAAACCTGAAACAGAGCAGAAGAGTTGGAGCACATCTTGAATAACTAACCATTCCGCGGGATCAGCTTTCGTCAAGAGAAGAACATCGTCGACAAACATAAGATGGACGATCTTAATGAGATTAGAAACCTTTATGCCAGAAATGTGGTGCTCGGTGAAGCTTTTAGAGAGGAGAAGGCTAAGGCCTTCCATTATCAAGATAAAGAGGTAAGGGGAGAGTGGGCATCCCTGACGTAGCCCCCTCTCACCTTTGAAGAAATTAGTAGCCTCACCATTGATCATCACTGTGAAATTAGCGCTGGTAACACAAGACAAAATCCAATTATTAAACTTCTCTCCAAAGCCCACTGAGTGTAGGATTAGTCTCAGAAAATCCCAATCAATGCAGTCAAATGCTTTTTTGAGGTCGAGTTTCATGACCAGCGCCTTTAAATTTTTCTGCTTGATGCCGTGGATGCATTCATGGGTTGCTCCAATAGCATCTTGGATTCTTCTGCCCTTCAAGAATCCCAGTTGTTCTGCAGAGAGACTCCTTCCAAGAAATGGCTTGATTCTCTTAAAAATAACTTTGGAGATTACCTTATAAATGAGGTTGCACAGGGAGATCGGTCTGTAGTTATTGAAGGAGAGCGGGTTGTTTTCTTTCGGAATCAAGACCAGGAAAGTGGAGAAGAAAATGAAGAATTCTGATGTCCAGCCATCAAGCCCAGGGCTCCTCTCTGTTTTGAAGTGTAAAAGTATGTCTTTTAGCTCAGCAAGTGTGACAGGTTTGTAGAGGTCCGCGGCTTCATCTGCAGAGACTAACTGAGGGAAAAGTCTGGCTGTAGAACCCTTTTCTAGGAGGTTGTGATTGCAGGTGGCTTTGTATCGTTGAGTAAAGTGTGAGACGGCCTCGTCCTTTAATGCCTCCTGCCCACGAATGAAATCAACCCCATTGCTTTTTATAGACCAGATAATCTTTTTGTTTCTATTATAACTAGCAACTTTGTGGAAGAATTTGGAGTTTGAATCTCCACTCTTTAACCAGGTTGCACGGCTACGTAGTCGCCAACAATTTTCCTCTGTGCGCAGAATGGAGTCTCTGTTAGATTCTAGCAGCTTTAGTCTATCAGACTCCTCCACGGTCAGGGCGGATGTGGTAGAACAGAGGCTGAGTTTGGATATCTCAGTCTCCAGCGAGAGTAATCGGGACTGTTCCACTGATTTTTTTCCATGGTACCAAGATTTTGTCTTAGATTTGAGGACTTTTAGTTTCCAAACGAGTTGATGCTGAGGGTTTTCTTCAGATAGAAAACGAGGATCCGTCCAGACCGAGTTGACTAGATCAATGTAGTCGGCCGACGTAAGCCAAGAGTGGTTGAATTTGAACGGGGGCGATCGATGTAGCTCTGTAAGCCTCAGCTGGAGGAGGATAGGAGCATGGTCAGAAAAGAAAGGGAACTCCACCCACGAGGATGGTAATCCAGAAGATGACAAGTAACCATCTGCAACAAGAAAACGATCCAGTCTTTTGGCGATAGCATCTGGACCAGTCCTACCATTTCGCCAAGTTGGGGCCAGACGGGTCGGCAGGACATCGATCAGATTGCTTGAGGCGAATAACTATCTGTAGTATGCTTCAGTAGGACCCGACAAGAAGGAACCTCCCCAGGTTTCGTCAGTAGATAGAATGATGTTTAGATCTTCGCCTATAATGAGATTTGGTAGGGAAAGAATACCACTATCTGCCAGATGTGACCAGAACAACGGTCTTTCCGAGCAGGGGCCATAGATGTTTAGTAACGCCAACTCCAGCTTAGTAGCTAAGCAACAGCCTAATAACAGTATGCCCCCACTCGATAGGAAGGGTTTCAGATCAAAAAGACTGGGGTCCCATGCCACCAGCAAGCCACCGGAATTTCCTATAGAGTTTACCGCCGCAGTAACCCAAGAAGTGCGAAATTGATGAACGAAATCTCTGGCTTTTTGATTAGCCGAGAGGGTCTCTTGGAGAAAGATGATATCGGGCTTCGTTCGCTCCAGCAATCTTCGGAAGGAAGCAACCTTGAGGGTGCCTCCGATCCCTCGAATATTTAAGGAGAGCACGATCATTACTTAGATCGTGCCAAGGCCTTCATTGCTCTAAGGGCCTTACCATCCTGAGTGGGAATGACTGAAGCAGATTGCTGAAGCGAAC
>JASDQU010508065.1:59986-77820 GCA_032191745.1 Picea mariana
AATCGCGAGTTATGGGGGTGAAGGAATTTTGACTTTCGAAACCCCAAATCCCGATATTGAACCAGGGATTGGCACTTCGCTAATGAGGGTTTCTAGAGATTCCCCATTGTGGGAGATTAACCCCAAATTTTTTAAAATTAATGATAGTGGGTGTGTTACACAATGCCTCTGTGTCTTCTCTCTTAGCCGTCGCTACTATTTATCATTTTATATCTCTATCTCTCAAAAAATCCCCCTCAAATGTTATATGTCTCTTTCAATCGCCTCTAATCATTTATATATAAACGTTTCTGACTCACCATCCATTACAATGTATTACAAAAACCCTAACCCTAACGTCATTAGGTCTTCCATGCATGTGGGTGTGTTGCTCTTCCTTCTAGTTGTTGCTTTCCTCGTGCATGTCTTCCTTCCCAAAATATCATTTATTTCCACTTTGGCTTGCTTCCAACATCTTCCACGACCTTATCCACTTGTTTATGTTGTGTGGAGAGACTTGCATGGAGGCCATGGATGTGGCTACAACCTTCTTCTTGCTTTGAGTGCAAATCATGAAGAAGACAAACTTCTGAGTCTAAGAGATGACCTTCGTGCATTCCTTGGCAGCGATCAAGGAAATGGCGGTAGATGAGACTACCTCGAGTATCCTATATAATTTTTTTTCCAAAGTAATAATAACATTACGAGGCCTAGACTCATATACAACATAATGTTTCCATAAATAAGGGTTTCCTAAAATAACATCACAAACTTCAAGGGGGACGACATCACATAATACCTCATTTTTGAAGGGCTTGATTTCATAGGCCAGACGATATTGTTGGCTAACGCAAAGATCTCTCCCTTGGTGGAGCCATATGATGGTGTACGGTTGTGGGTGTGGTGCTTTTGGAAGAGACAACCACTTGAAGACCTCTGCTGAGTGAGGTTCCTCTGGCTACTGATATCAACGATGAAGTGCATCAGAGTACCCTTCACCCACATCTGTGAATGAAATAGGTGTTCACCTTCCTCTGGTTCATCAGGTTTGTCGGGCTAGAACTTGGTGGTGGTAGCAATGGTGGCACTGGGTTCTGCATCAATGATTTGCCTCCCTTTTTCTGGTTCGAACTCAGAGTTGAAGCCTGCATCTAATTCATAGGATTTCACCTTGGCCACCAATGACTGCTTTGAGCCGGATTCAATTGTGTTATGCTAGGGGCCCTTATGAAACTCACACTGTTTCTTAGTGTCTTTCTTTGTCTTCCCATTGTCCTTCTTTGTTTGTGGTTTATACTATTTTTCCCGAGGTTGTCTATCCTTTCTCTGCCTTTTGTTCTATGGGTTGGGGCCACCTTTGCCATGTTTATGCTCTGAGGGGTTTGCAGACCCAATCTACTACGTCTTCGGTTTAATCTTTTGCTTGATTTTGACAACATATCAATAGGTCGCAACCAAGGACGAGATGTCCAAAAAAATTGTTTTTGTCTAGATGTATTTATGTATACCATCGCGGTACTTGAGTACCAAATTTCGTTCAAAGTCTTTGATACCCAACTTGGTGTGCAAGGTATGGAAGACATTGGTGAAATCTGGCAATGTTTGGTCTCTTTCCTGCCTCAGTGTGGTCCATATTGTGTATAAGTCTTCATAACTTCCAACATGGTAGTATTTTTCTTTAATATCATCCCTGAAATAACCCTAAGTGGGTGAAACTACAAATAATGTAGATCTCTCTGTTTCATTTTACTCGCAGAAAGTCTCCCACCAATCTTTGACATGGGGGACGACCTTAAGGAGAAAAAATGTAATCTTTTCTCTATAGAAAATGTTGTGGACATAAAAATACCCTTTTAGAAGGTTTAACCATTTTCTACAACATATGCATCTATTTGACCTTCAAATATAGGAATATCAAAATTGATATGTACCTTAAAGGGGGCAACGCCTCCGCTTGAGGAAGATGTGTTCTGTGTTGGATCTCTTCGAAGGATTTGCGAAAAGTTATCCATCATCTCATTCATTTGTCACGAGAGGGATTCCTTGAGCAATAGGTTAAAGGGATCTCCTGCCCCATCATATCTCTTTTATTCCCCCATGAGCAATCATCGGGTTCGGCGAGGCTGATCTTGCAAAGGCTCAACCAGTTCGAGTTCTAATTTCTTATACCTTGACCTTGTTGGGGACATGCACAGAGAAACAAATGAAGAGCAGACCACTCTAATACCACTGATCTGGATTTATGAGCAAAACGAAGTGAAACACAAATATAGTGGACCTTAACTTCTATTCAATAAATAAATCTGTTGAAACTGTAAAATGCAGAATGAAAACAATCTTGCTCGAATGGTGGTAGCTAATCTCTGAGAAGAGATGTGGCAGCTACGTGCATTCATCCGAGCAAATTAGAATGAGGCCTCCAGGAATTTTTAGCATCAAGAAGTAAACATAAAACACTAGGCATCCAAAAACCTAACCCTAGGAGATGAAGCGTCAAATGTCATGTGGGCCCCAATGGAGTAAGTTGGTACATCAACTTCTCAGGGTCATAACTTTTACATACTATCTTTGTTTTAGGTGCACGATAACCCATTGGAAAATTTCTATCTAAGAACTACACATTATTCCATCACACTGTGATTTTGTTAAAATTGTGACTATGGCGGGCCCAAAAAACATTGTTTAGGGCCTCAAAACGACCCCAGAAGTTTAGCACCCAAAAATCTAGAAGAAAACTTCCAAGATGAAAACTATAATTGCCAAGATGAAAGTTTTATGCGAGCCAACTGGAAGAAGTGGGTGGTCATCGATATCCATATGGATTAGGCCATGTTTTAACCTGGTGGAAAAGCCACATGGAAACACTTAGGTTGGAGGGTGATCCACTAGTAACTAGGTGAAAGGAATTCAAAACCTTCATCAAGTCTCAATTCTACCCTATCGAGTATGTAGATGACCAATGGATCCGGTGGTACTACGTCATGTAGAGGCAGGGGCGGGGAGTACAAGAGTACACCATTGAGTTCAAAAAGATGGCCATTATGTTCGGTATCTCTACCAAGAACATAGATGTACTCCTCAAGTATCTGGGAGGTTTACATAATCATCTATGAAAGCATGTGATTCTCTTCAATCCAATGAAAATATATGAGGCATGTGTACATGCACAGTACCTGGAAAACATAGGCCAAAAAAAGGAGCAACTAAGTGGTTCGAAGCAGAAAGAGCACCAAGAAAATTCCAAGGAGGGAAAGAAGAAGTGGAAAGGGGGGAAATATAAAAATACAACAACCACTACACATCAGTGAAAAGATCACAACAACCATTGCAATCATTGCAACATTGATAGCCACGCTGAGGAAAAATGTTGGAAACTTCATCTAGAGCTGAACCCGAAGAACCACAAGGACAAAAAGAAAAAGAACATTTTAGCTATAGAATCAAGCAATCAAGTTGAAAGTAGCTCGGATGTGGATGAAAAGACTGTCAACACATCTATGCATAAGGAGGTGAATCTGAGTATCCTTCATCACCAGGAAGAGAAGGAGATGACCAAGCTCTTCCACATCAAGATTCAGGTCAATAAGACCAAAATAGATGTTATGTTCGACTTTGGTTCACAAGCTAATCTCATAGCAGTGGATCTATTCAGAAAGCTTGGATTGGAGGTTCATGATCATCCTAGTCCCTATCCATTGGGTTGGGTAAACAATTATGTAAAGATAAAGGTAACAAAACAATGTAAGATTAAATTTGTTATAAGTGTTGATTTTATTGATGAAGTGGAATTGGATGTAGAACCCCTTGACGTATGTGGAGTAGTGTTTGCAATCCCTTACATGTATATGAGGGATTTAATATTCATGTGGAGAGTCAACAAATATTTATTGATCAAGAATGAGAAATCCTACATCATCAACGCGCATAAAGGCAAGTCACAGATCTCACTGGTAACTTCCAACCAAGCCAAAGAGTTGATTACTTCTAGTAAGAAATATGTTTTGCTTTTCTTAAGAGGAAATTAGTCTAATGATAAGTCAATTGGAGTGAAGACATCCCTGGAGGGGTGTACTAAAGACCAGAAACGTCAATTGGAGTATTTGTTACAAGCATACGGGGGAGTGTTCTAGGAGCCTAAAGGGATACCACCTAAGATGAAAGTGGAGCAAGAAATACAACTATTGCTAGACCCCCCATTGTTGAATATTGAGTTATATAGAAATTCTATTCTGGAAGCAAATAAAGTGA
This sequence comes from Picea mariana, assembly GCA_032191745.1. NCBI lineage: Eukaryota > Viridiplantae > Streptophyta > Pinopsida > Pinales > Pinaceae > Picea > Picea mariana. The sequence continues at coordinate 64,214 of JASDQU010508065.1, forward strand.
AGAAGCAGTTGCAACAATTTTTGGATCAGGGTGTGATTCAATCAAGTACCTCACCTTGTGGATCACCCATTATAATTGCGCCCAAGAAGGATGGGACTTGGAGAATGTGTATCGATTNGCTCTTCCACATCAAGATTCAGATCAATAAGACCAAAATAGATGTTATGTTCGACTTTGGTTCACAAGCTAATCTCATAGCAACGAATCTATTCAACAAGATTGGATTGGAGGTTCATGATCATCCTAGTCCCTATCCATTGGGTTGGGTAAACAATTATGTAAAGATAAAGGTAACAAAACAATGTAAGATTAAATTTGTTATAAGTGTTGATTTTATTGATGAAGTGGAATTGGATGTAGTACCCCTTGACGTATGTGGGATAGTGTTTGCAATCCCTTACATGTATATGAGGGATTTAATATTCATGTGGAGAGTCGAAAAATATTGATTGATCAAGAATATGAAATCCTACATCATCAACGCGCATAAAGGCAAGTCAAAGAGCTCACTGGTAACTGCCAACCAAGCCAAGGAGTTGATTAGTTCTAGTAAGAAATATGTTTTGTTTTTCTTAAGAGAAAATTAGTCTAATGATAAATCAATTGGAGTGAAGACATCCCTGGAGGGGTGTACTAAAGAGCAGAAACGTCAATTTGAGTATTTGTTACAAGCATACGAGGGAGTGTTCTAGGAGCCTAAAGGGATACCACCTAAGATGAAAGTGGAGCAAGAAATACAACTATTGCTACACCCCCCATTGTTGAATATTGAGTTGTATAGAAAGTCTATTCTGGAAGCAAATAAAGTGAAGAAGCAGTTGCAACAATTTTTGGATCAGGGTGTGATTCAATCAAGTACCTCACCTTGTGGATCACCCATTATAATTGCGCCCAAGAAGGATGGGACTTGGAGAATGTGTATCGATTACAAGGCATTGAACAAGATTACACTAAAGAATTGATACCCTCTTCCAAGGATCGATGATCTGTTGGACTAGCTGCAGCATGTCAAGTGCTTCACTAAGATGGATTTGAAATCAAGATATCACTGGGTACGAATCAAATAAGAAGATACCTAGAAGACTATCTTCAAGACAAGACAAGGTTTGTATGAGTGGTTGGTTGTGCCATTTGATTTATGCAATGCACCACATAAATTTATGAGACTAATTAATGATGTTTTCTCCTTCTCTAGATTCATTTGTTATTGTTTATTTGGATGATATATTGGTTTATAGCAGTACCTGCGAGAAGCACATCTCACATCTTATGCAGGTGTTAGACACTCTGAAAAAGCACCAACTGTTGGCCAATCTCAAGAAATGTGAGTTTGTTCAAGAGTATTTGGTGTATTTGGGGTATGTGATCAGTGGAGGGGAGCTCAAGATAGATCCTGCAAAGATAGAGGCCATCATGAAATGGTCAGTTCCTACAAATGTCACTAAAGTTTGGAGTTTTGTTGGGGCATCACAATACTTGCGGAAGTTCGTAGTTTCATTTTCAGCGATAGTTTCACCACTCCATGCCATAACTGTAACATCCGTTGTTTTCATCCAGGGGAATTATACTATAATTGTATAAATGTGATTTATGCTGGTGAGCCGATGTCTTGGGGAAAAGAGTTTGTATTGGTTTAATGTGGCTGGAGGTCGAACAGTATATTATGTGCATTGGAATAATTAATAAAAGTAATAATTGTTGGATATGATACGAAAGGGATGAAGAACAATGGGGGGCTATGATTCCACAAGAGAGAGGGGTCCAAGAGGGAGTTATGCAAGTGTATTAATCCAAACCCACATTCCTGATTTATAATATCATTGTGTAAACATTTTATTTTGTTGTTGAGTGTTCGCAAATCCAATCATTTAACTCATGTAAGAGGGTGGGTGTGAGAGGTCACATCCCACAGTTATTAAGGAGCATGAGTTGAAGTACAATCATCTTTGGGAAGAGTGAGAGTCAAGAAAGCAAGGGAGAAGAAGGGAAATTCGCATAGAGAATAAAGATAATTTTTACATGTAGTTTTTGGGTAGCAAAAGAGGAGTTGAGTACTGTGAAGACTATTGTAGGGAAGAGATCTAGAGGATTGAGACTATTGTGGGAGGAGAACCTGGGTTTGGGGTTGCTCTGTGTGGAGAGTAGATAGCCAGAGGGTCAAATCTCCTTATGGACTCACATTCTGAGCATGGGGGTGGCTTGTTGTTGAGACTTGGAGCAACAAAGCCTATGGCTAGGAGGTTCATCCTTCTGTGGAGCTAGTCAGATTACATTTATAAACAAATACGTGTTTTTGTTGTGTTATTATGATTATTCCACTGTGTAAAAGATATTTTAATGTTGTGTTATGTTTTGTTGGATTTGCATGCATTCATGAATTTATAAATGATGTAAATGCATGGATAAATCGACATGCTATATATGTCATAGTTTTTATGGGCCTACTGTCCCTTGGTTTTCTATTATATGTATGGGCGTTTTTAATTTGATTTTAGCAGGCTAAGTCATTTTCTGCAGTCACGAGACTCAACATGGGCACTGGTTACAATACAAAGTGGTATCAGAGCTTTTGGTTCAAACATTGGACCTGCATGGGCCAAGAACCAGTGCGATTTTAGGTAAAAATTTGTTGTTACGGATTTTGGGTTGTGCAAATTTTGGGGGAAATAGTGAAAAATTAGAGAGAAATCCCCAAATTCATGGGAAAATCCAAAATTTAGTTGCCTTGGAAATGTTTGAGATGTTTAATGGCATCAATCAGCTAGATTATAGAGTTATATTTAACATGCAAGGTCAAATTTCGTGTTTTAATGGCTACCACAACACTAGGCAGAGTCTAACAAATCGATGGTCGAGATCATGTTTGATCTCGAGATCAACAACCTAGATTCATTTTAATAAATTTGAAAATTTATAAGGTTTCGGCCATTTGAAAGGTGAAGTAAATCGATGACCAAGATTCAATTTTGAAGGTTGGGAAAATGGATCAGAGCGACGACCAAGAACTATTTTCGATCATTTTGAAGTTGAAGCAAATCGACGACCAAGATTCATTTTCGATGGTTTGGAAGTGGATCAAATCAACGACCGAGATTCGATTTAACAGTTGTGAAAATGAAACAAACCGACAATTTGGGTTCTTTTTTTCCATTTTGAAGTTGGATCTAATTAACAGTCTGGATTTGCTTTCGGAGATTGGAAAATAGAGCAAATCGATGGTCGATCTCGTCGACAGAGTTGGGTGAAGTTTAATGGATCAATGGTCGGGATAGTTTTTGAATGATAGATCGACAGTCCAAATTCATCGAGGATTTGGTCGAAATTTTTTAAGTGTCGGAGTTGGCCAAAGGAAATTGTCGACAATCGATGGTCGATGGTCGAACGTCGACAAAACTGACAAAGTCTTTTGGTCAGGTCGAACGATTTAGTAAAGTGTTCTCTATCGAGTAGGAGAAAGCACCGATGGCTGATGGTCGATGGTGAGGCGTCAACCGAATTGACAAGGTATTCAGTTCACCTGCGAGAAACGGTTGATGGTCGATGAAGAAAATAGGGTGATGATGTATCATGCCACGTTAGCATCCACGTGTCATGCCACACCAAGCAAGTTGACACTTTATAGGATGACATGTCATGTCATGTCAACATCCACATGTCATGCCACGTTAGCCAATAAGTGCTTGAAATTTGATGGTCGGGCCCGTCGAAGTGGAGAGGTATTTTCATCAGCCAACAACGATAACCAATAGTCGGGTCGACCAAATTCTTAAGGAGTTTTTCCGCCAATGAAAATCATCGATGGTCGACAACCGATGGTTGGATTGATCAATTTAGTGATGTGTTGTAAGTGGTTGCCAAGAGAAATGACCGATGGACGATGGTTAACGATCAAGCATCAAGTAGATTCGCGAGCAAGTTTGGCTTGCCAAAGAGAATTGTCGATTGATCAATCATCGATGGAGCTCAAATCAATGGTATAGATTGTTTTAAGTTGTCGATCAATGGTGCAAATTGATCGTTAGGGTTTGGGAAAGGATTAAGGGATGAGATTTCACCCGATTTGAAATTAATGACTTGGATTTAAAATGTTGTTATAACATAACAACGATCACTTTTCTATGAAATTTTCAAGTTTTTTAAGGTCATAAACTTGCGAGGCGATTTTGAGGCCCTAAACATTGTTTTTAAAAAATTAAAACCTACAAGAATAGAGTGTACGAGAACAAAGAGCTTTCCAACAAACTATCTCATACATAAAACAGAGCTCGTATGAGAAAGTTATAGTCGAAATAGTCAAGGTAAAATTTTGGCACCAATTTACTTCCAGACGGTTTAACTCTCTGCTCAGAAGTTCGTTTGGGGCATAGATGAAATCTGTGAAAATCTTAACAACCATAGAAGACAACCATGGAGCTAGATTTGGAATCTGGATATGTAAAAATGTGCAGGAAGAGAAAGAAAACACATGTAACATACATGAATAAAAATGTAAAACAATCAAAACCTCAACATACCATAACTAACAATTTGGAGCTCGGTTAAGGGTGAAATTGTGACAAATCGTTCAAAAGATAGTAATGGGCATATCCAATTGAAATTCTGCCAAAATTACAATAGAATTGGTGTAGGGATGCGTGAAGAGGGATAAAATTACTAATTCAGGAGAAAGTGCAAAGGGGTAAAGCTGTGATTTCCAGATTGTTGCAGTTTTTTATTGAAGCATCAATTTGACAATATGAGAGTTGTTGTGAGTTAAGTGTTAATAGTATTATCTATATCATGTAGAAAAAATTTCTTGGATCTCAATATATTTATCTTTGTAAGTGGAAAAGTTGGTGTTTAAGATTATTTGCACCAAGGATAAAGGTGCACAAAATGGGTAAATGGGCAATATTCAATTGCCTATAAATTGTTGCTCAGAGATCATAATTGAGCAAGAAAGCAGTGATTGGAAATCTATTGGATAGGAGAATCTAGATATCCACTCAAAATTTAGTTTTGAGCCGAAGGATTTTCATGGAATCATAAGGAAGGTTTTTGATGGACTTGAAGGACACCTTTGAGTAGAATGGAATTTCAGGAAGCCATAACTTTCGGGCTCGTAAATCAAATTGAAGCATGAGTATGGTCATTGGAAAGGTAATGCATAGGATAATATGACAAAAGGTATAAGTTCTCCAAGGGAGAATCTATTGGTTGTGGAGCCTGATTATCTTCCTGATTCAGAGGTTTTGTTTCAACCACATTGGGATCCAATTTCATAATGAGAGGGGGCGGTGTGGGGGGGATTTCCCCACCATATATGTCACCTAGGGGGTGCGGTGACAATATTTTGGAGCCCCCCTGGTGGAGATTTAGGGACAATGCCCACGAAGATAATTTTTTGGGAAAAATGCTTATAAAATATTGTAATTTCGTAGTAAATTTGAATCGTTCATCATTAGGTTGTAGATCTGACTGTAGAAGGTATGTTAGGATTTTTTCCCCTAGAAGGCAACCTATTTTATGTATGAGGGAATTGTATTGTGGCAATGTATGTGAGTGAATATTGTATTCTGAGAGAAGAGACTGTGAGAAAATAAGAGGAAGTTACAACGGGTGTGTTGTAGGTTGTATCCCTTCATTTGTTGGATAATAATAAAAGGACTGGAAATTTCTCTAGTGGGCATAGCCCATGTTGGGTGAACCATATATATATGTGTCTCTATTGTATTGTGTATCTTATGTGTTTTATTTCCGTATCTGTTTTATATTATTGCTCTGCCATCCTCTTTTCTAACAACATCGGGTTCCTCCATAAAGTTTGAAGAAAAAGTGGAATTGGATTCCATGAACTGTGTAACTACTCAATGTGAATATTTTTTCAAATAATATCAAAATTTGGAGAAAAATACCTAGATGATAGAGGTGAGTGCCAGAGATGAGTGCTAGGTAAGAAAGAATATTGAAACTCATGATAGTTCCTACACATAAGTATATAGGCACATTTGAAGAGTAATATCTTAACAAGATAAAAGGTAGTTGAGCTTGCTAACAAGGCATTGTTAATTAGTAGAGAAACATTGAAGCAAAGAGTGTTGTGTGAGAGATTCCTACAAAGGGTATAAGATTCCATAATTGAGCATTTTGTGAGTCTGTTTTAGATTAATCCTAGGGTCATTTTGACAGGGAAGCAAGTTAAGTTTATGAAGTTGGCAAAAGCATCAAAGAACTGCAAAAGAAAGTGCAGCACTGCAGGGTACATGATGCAAAGTTGAAAAAGGTCTAAGGAAGAGTAGATGAATATTAGTACTTAACTTCTATAGAGTCTGAGTGTCTTGCAAGGGAAAATCAATAGTTATTCTCACATGAGACATGAATCCAACAAGTGATGAGTATCATAAGCATCCACAAGGAGTTAAAGAGAACTCCATAGCCTCAAAAATATAAATGTAGTGAAGGCTACAAAGCTTGCTACAAGAAAAGGAAAATGATATCATGAAATGAGGTGTTACTCATAGAGTGGATGAGTCATCTCTATATTCAAGCACAAAGATACAAGAAGGAATTGTTAGATATGATCTAACAACTTTTGTCTAAAAGCACTGAAAAAAAGAAGGTTGCCTCTATTATCATAGTGTGCAGTAAAAGTAGGGTACAAGCACAAACGAAGGTTGTGTAGCATTCCATTTGGAGCAAAGTCGTTTTGAGTGACTAAGTAGTGTTTCACAGTGAATCACTCAATGAAGTGAAGAGAGGTATTTAAAATTGAGCAAAGCCGTGGATGGAAAAGAGTATTAAAAATATGTCATAAAACAATTATTTCAGAATGTTGAAATGCGAATCAATGATAATGATATTTCAAGACCAGTTTGGTCAAAGAAATGGGAAGTTTAATTAGATTGCAATGTTAATATTCAACTGGAGTAGTGCATGTTACAACATTGAACATCGAGAATTTTATCCGAAATGTTGGGATATGATTCTCCGCATAAAGGAAGCGGTTGTGAGATGGCAACACTAATGGATCTAGTAGTTGGAAAAGCAGAATGGCTAAGTGGAAGCTTGGATGAAAGGTTCAAAATAGGGACTAGTGGTGCACATTTGAGCAAAATTGCAGTGCACGGAGCAACGAGGTTCTACAGGAATTCAAGGACTACCATCTACAACAACAAATTAAATAACTAACGCTGAAACAAATATGCATTGGAGTGCATGATAGAATTGATGCATGATGCATACATTAAATATAGAATGCATGTACATGAAATGAACATGATGAGATTAATGCTTGGTGCATATTGATGTGCATTTGTGCATGCTTGAACATGTGTATGGAATTAGTATAGACAAGGAGTAGTCTGCGTACACACACACACACACACACGAATAATTTAATGATGTTATATTGAATAACACTCATGATGGATTGTGTATCGAGGAAAAATGTTATAGCATGACTGAGAATGATGTTCATGGTGCCATTAAAATCCATCCATACAAAAATAAATGATGATGGTAAAAGTGTTGACCAATAGAATTGGTGAAGGGAACCGATGAGCTTCTACAAAATGTCAAAGAATCAAAGAGCATCAAATAATTGATAATGGCCATGTAGGTATACATTTGGCTTCTTATATTGCATAAAATGATGAAGGGAATTGAGGTAAGAATTTCCTCAATTAAAGTACAAATATTTAAAATTAACCAAAAAAACACAGGCCTTGAAGGTGAATATTTTATTGATGCTTGAATGCATTTATATAGAAATTTACTTGCATATTATGATATATTGGTTATGAGATCATAACAAAATCAAGTTAGGAGACATTACTCATGTTGTAGCAATGAATTTCATTAAATATGGCCATGTTGATATTGGAAATGGAAAGACTATAGCGCCATACAAGTGCATAATGTTATTTCCATGTATAACCGATGTTTAAACCGCAACCTCTCTATCGACATAGGAAAGCACTAAGATAATTGTATTCCTAGTGTTGTGTATGGGTCAAAGAAGAAGGTATCCAAATGATCAAACAAGTAAATGGGGAAGAGTTTGAAAAATGTGTTGAGATGTTGGCTAGATTTTCCAACTCACATGGTGAAATACATGACATGGACATATGGTATTCCAGAATCAATGCAAAGATGCATTGTGTAGATGTGACCATGGGTATTAGCACATTAGTTTTATTTATTGGTAAAATTTCATTGCATTATGAAAATCTTTGTATGTTAGATAATGCATATGCAAAGAATTATGGTTTTGTTCCATTTAATATGAACAATAGTTGGAAGTGATTGAATTTTAGAGTAATATAATTGTGAAATTACTTCATGGACAGAATGCAAATGTTGCAATGGAATGATATTGTGCATGAAATACTAACGACTTGTTTGGCTATAAGAAAGTTGAGAAAATTGCAAGTAAAGTGGTCTTGGATATAGCAATGATGTAAACCCGTAAGGAAAACTAATAACTACAGCTGCAAGAGCTAAACACAATGAACATAAATCTTATAATACCCCGAGGACATACCCCAATTGTATTATGAATTGTAATAATGTTTTATAGGCTGGTGAACCAAGTGTATATAAGCTGGTGGGCTTATGTATTTATTAGGTCAGAGAGCCTAAGTGTTAAAGGCCAAGTCCCTGATTTTGGTATATGTAATCCTACAGATTATTAATAAAATATAAACATTGTTGTGTGTAGACCGACCACGGAGAAAGAGTGATGGGGGACTAAGCTTCCTTAAGAATAATATTTTAGTATTATTCCAAAGCTATGTGAAATTTATGTTTTATCCTAAGTCCTTGGAAGGACAGGTGACTTCCAAAGGAGGAGGAGCGTGTTTTATGGGTGACATGTGTCGACCCAAGCACATGCAATTTAATCTAGGAAATGAGTCATGTTGGGGATTCGTCCTCCATTCTACGGTCGACAGTCCGAACCTGTTTTACCTTTGCGTCTGATCTCGGCATACCACACACATCTCTGAAACCCAAAACAGTGAGGCCAACCTGTGATGTTTTCTTGAAAAGCCGACGCATCCTCAGTCTGAACCAGTTTTTACCTTTGCATCTGACCTCTGCATAACCCCGTACATCTAAAAAACCAGTCAGGAAGGAAAGGCTGACAGATGTGACCTATGAACCCAGGTTATCCACATTGTAAATCTGAGTTCATGCCTTAAACATTTGGGTTGTTGTCCTGTGTATTATTTGAGTCGTGTGGTGTCATAACTATGGACTGTTGTGGCCACGCAGTCCCTTGGCTAAGTGTGAATTGCTACCGTCATATGTTCCTTGCTAAGCCATCTGTTGTCCTCCTTGTGTTGGAACGGAGCTGAAGAAACAGAGTGTCAGGCCTGTGTGCAACACTCTATCCAGGTGAGGGAGGTGGTTGCGGTTGAAGAGGCAGGTTGTCAGGCCTGTGAGCGACTCTCTCCAGGTGAGAGTGCGCAGAGAAAATGAGAACTCCTGGAAGGGGTCCTATAGCTGCCACAGAGCTCAGAGAATTCCGATCCGGCCTGTTGTTGAAGCCCAAGGCAAGGGAGGTTTAGCAATCGAAGGACTGTCCTGGAGACAGTGAAGGTGTATACCCTAGGGTGGGATAGGCATGTGGAAAATGATAGTCTGTGAGCAGTGGGCAAAAGTGGCTCCTGGGAGAGAATCCATCCTCATAAACTATGTGTCTCCCTGTTGACCTTGCCTAGCTTAAAATTCCCTTGCCCTGGGTGGAGCTTAGTCCCAGCTCGGGGGTGACCTACTACTGAGAGTAATGAGCAGCATGGTCCAAGGCTGGAAGGTTTGTGGATGGTCTACACACAGTTGGTGGAGTTACTCCAGCTTCAAAGATAAGTATCATTATGTGTTTAATTTCAAATTAAAATGCATGTCTATGATGCTTGTAATATTATCATGTATTCCGTTGAAATGATGAATTATTGTTAATTCCATTAAATCTGTATGATGGCAGTAACTCTATGGTTCTGTACTTAATTTGATTTAATGCATGTCATATGTGTGTGTGTGTGTGTGTGTGTGTGTGTGTGTGTGTGTGTGTTTTCTGCGTAATAGCATTGTCTGACAGTGGAGTTGATGGTCGAGGGCATTACAATATGGTATGAGAGCTTCAAGAGCTAAGTTAAGGTTGTGTTGGTAGCATTGCCCAGCCTGTTGTTGGCTGGGGATGTTACAAATCTCATACATGGAAATATTTATTTTCTTGTATAAACATATTTGATAAATAAATAATTGAAAATTGTTATGATATGCTAAAAATTTGTTTGATTGCATGGAAATTGAGAAAATTACAGGGGAAATGGTCTTGGATATGGCAAGGATGTAAGTTCATGAGGAACACCAATATCTACCGCTACAAGAGCCAAACAACTATGAGCAGAAAATTCATGTTTGGGAAATTATGTTTTCTTGTGTAAAACATATATGAAATTTTACAATGAAAATTGTATGATGATGTCTCATATTCACTGTAGGCATATGATACAGATGGAATGATTGTCATAGGTTATAGATTGTTAGTGGAACTCTAGCAGCAAGTTGGCATTCGTCTACATAAGAACACCTTGGCAAATGATGGATCATTTGAGAAAATATATAACAATGAAATGGATGTTTGAGCCTCAAGGATGAATATAGCAAGAAAAAACAAATTGTTATGCTTACAAAAAAACCAAGTTGTCAGGATTGAAAAGTGAACTCTTGCATGGGAGTTGCACTATCGAAGAGCCAAGTTGTCAAACCTAAAAAATGAACTCCTACATGAGTTGCACTAAAACAAAAATGTTCATTAAAAATCAAATGTTTTTGAATAAAATCATCAAATGTCGTTAAGATATATGAAACAATATAAAAAACCACTTTTATTATTATTAAACTCTTATACTAGAGAAACACCATAAATCCTATTATGGAAATAATCCTTTCATGTTCACTTGTCTCTTCAAGAGAGCTTCATCATTTTAAGCTACCGCTCCAAATACAATACTTCTCAACTATTTTCATTACATTGCTTAAACCCCTTTATATAGTGCTACCAACCACCTAAAAACATTCTAAAAAATAAAACCTTCTATTAAATCTTCTTACATTTATTGTATATAACTACCATAGTAGACCATATTTAATAGTATAGTAAACCTACTCCACATTACATTGAATAGCCTCTACTATTATCACAATGGGCCCTTTGTCGAACCTCCTTTCCCTTCCTCCACTAGGTAATCCAAATTCCAAAAGTGGTAGAATTTAATCAAAAAGGTTTTGCCCAAATTTAAATTGATCCAAATGTTCAAAAAATCAATCAAAATTTCAACTTATTGGTTTACACTATGGCTAGGATGAGAAAAGATTAATACAAGATTAACCTACTCCTTTAATGTCAACTTTAATATCAATCTTTGTTTTAACCTTCAATGAAAGGAAAAGTATAAAATAAAATAGGAACTATCATTAACCAATATTTATAGCTCTTTACCTTGGAGATTCTCATGTTCCATAAAGTATAAAATAAAATAAAATAAGAAATATCATTAGCCAAGATTTCAAGATCTTTACATTCAAGATTTTCATGCTTCATATTATTTCTTCATGTCCACATTTTGCTAAAGTTTCCTCCATTCTTGCTATCATTTTAACTAATTTTTGGGTCATTTTGACAATGTTCTTTAAGATGATACATAGGGTAAACTCTAATCACTTGCTACAATTGAACTCAAGAGGGAAAATAACAATCATTCCTTCCACCACCCAAACTAAACCCAATTGACTTATCTTAACAATAATCTTTATTAAAAAATTCATTTGATCTTTTATTATCTACTTTTTGACTTTCTTTAACCCTGGTTATAGTGGTTCTAATCTTCTTGTAACCTACTCTAAGACTTTACAGTATTGACATTTTTCTTCCAAGTAACTTTGAACTTTACTTGGGGTCTGATGCCACTTGTTCTGAAATACTCTAATTACGGAAAATTACAACCACTGAATTTGTGAAATTACAAAGGCTATAAGTTTATTTCCAGTGCATCATTGTACAGTCTTAAACCAGCGTTTAAAATCCCATCGTTTATTGTCAACAATGTATTTAACAGGTCAATGTATTTAACAGGTCTGGCAAAGAAAATAAACAAAGACCTAAGAAAAACACTAACAGATTTTACTAGCAATGCAATAACATGAAAGAGGATCAATACCAGTGAACAGCAGAAACAAAAATTACATTCAAGGGCTAGTTTAATATAAATAAAATAAAAAACAAACACAAAAAAGCAGTATACACAACTTTTTGTGAAGAAAGGTATAAAAACTCCACTACCAATAAATACTTTGTTTTTTATCATATTATAAAAACGAATTGACAGGAATAAAAACATTTAGGAATAAAAACATTTAGTAACGTTTAGGAAATATAAATTTACAAAAATCATTATTTTTTGTTGTTCAAAACTTGTTTAGGAAATATAAATTTACAAGAATCATTATTTTTTGTTGTTCAAAACTCGTTTTTTTTAAACCACACTATATTTTCCCCTTCACTAAAGAAACATGGATTCTCTGTTTTTTTTTTCCACCTGCACTTTTCCCTTCGTGCCCAGATTTCTATTTAGTAACAACTTGTTCCCTGCATAGGTGGGCACCCATGGTGCCAACATAGTTTTTTTCTTGCTACCTTTTCGAATCCTTTACAGATCAGTCAAGCAATAATCCATGTTATTTAACACGTTTGATAGACCCACCTCTTCCATCAGGTTATCAAATCAAAGCAAAAGATGCGTATATACTCATTTTCAATTTTATACTCTACTTTTACATAGTCATTGATTCTTAAATCATTCCCCATATTTGCGTCTCTGTAATGTTGCATTGCACTCGGTCATTGAATTCATCTCTAGAGTATTTTATCAGTACCTCAGGCCTCCACTTTTACTATATCAGGCAACATTTTCTGTTTAGGAAGCCTGGCTTCAGATTGGAAGGATATGTCTACTTCTAATGTCATGAAGCAACTCCCTCAAACTTTCATATTTTAACTGAGCACACAATCAGCAAAAAGATTTAAGTCTTTTCCCTAATTTTTCAGCACTCCTACCCTACAAATAGAACAATAGAGTACACCTATAATCATTCTCTACATTATAATAGAGTCCAACTAGAAATGAACCTGCACCGCCAAATTGCATCCCGATATAAGCTCGCAAGCTCAGATCAAGTTTTCTTCAACACGAAACACTACCCGCTACAGTAATAATAGATGATTGAGAAATTGCAAAATTTAAGATCAAGAGAAACTGAAAATGCATCAGTTCTGCAAATGTACAGAACAAGTCTCTTCACTGCATAAGGTTGCCAAATCTCATCATCAGAGAATTTGACAAGGTTGCCATGTGGGTATTTCTTCCAAAACCATTTAGTTCCTCTTAAAATGCAGGGATTGACAACCAATCCACCGGTAATATTGTTTGTAGAAAGATACATTCATACAATACCCGCAGAATAAATTTTATTACAAAACCTAATGTATTCAATCAATATGTCAAACAACCTAACATAAAACCACCATAACATTAGTGTGATTTGTACCAATTGGCATCTGAGCG